>PVKY010000191.1:0-65557 GCA_004027775.1 Bradypus variegatus
CCATGTCCCACCTGCCAGAAAACCCAGGGGTCTCCACCTTCAACTCCACCCAGAGTCTGACCACTTCTCGCCACTTCCAGCACCCCTGGCCTGGCCCACATCTCTCCCCTCCCAGCTGGCTGCTGCCCGAGCACCTCGCGGGGCCCCCCACTCTCCACACAACAGTCAGCCCTGGTCTCCAGACACTCTAGCAGCCACAAAATACAATGTGACATCTCTGCTGCACTCTACAAGGACTGGCAGGAGCGGCCCCAGCTCTGCTTGGACATCATCTCCTGCCCCCTCCTTTGCTTGGTGGATTTGGCCACCCGGGCCCTGCTGCCCGGCTGTCCTCTCTGCCCGGGACACACTCCTCCATCAGCTGTGTGGCTCCCCCTCAACCACTCGGGTCTCTGCTGAAAGCCCCTCCCGAGCACCTGTTGAAAATAGTTCCCCTCCTCACCACTGAGCTCTAATCCCTTACCCTGCTTGGTCTGGCCCTTTAGCCCTCCTCATTTACATAAAATACATTTATTTCCTGTCCATCTCTTCCCTGGCATTCAAGGCCACGAGGACAGGGGATCAGTCTGTTTTGTCCCTTGCTGTTTTCTGGGGCCTATAGAGCACGCCTGGCACGTGGCAGGAGCTCATTAGCTCCCGATGAATGATGAACGAGTGAATCCAGTGGGAGGCACTGAAGGGGGCCACGCAGGAGAGGAACCAGTCAGCTTTGCTTTTTAGACACGCCTCTGTGGCTGCAGGCTGGAGGGGGGCCTGGAGGCAGGGTGGGAGGGGACGGTTCAAGGCAGTTGTGGTCACCTGGGTGCGAGGCCCCAGTGGAGGTGGAGAGAAGGGGAGGGGGTAGCTGGATGTGGGAGGTGGGGACGGGGGTCTTGGGTGACCTGCCCCTGGCATGGGTGGCTGTGTGCATGGGAGTTTGCCCCTCTCTTGTCCTGTGTTATCCAGGGTAGGTTCCTGAACTCCTCCGTATCTGGGTTTGCTCATTGACAAAATGAGGATGACACCGGGACTCACCCGTGCTGGGCAGACTAACCTCCCTGTGGAAAGAAAGATGGAGTTACAGGGACCAGATGTCCCCCCTGCTGGAAATAACTAGAAATCTGGGACAAAAGCCTATGAAACAAGGACACTCACGGTGCCGGACCTCAAGCAACAAGGGCAGTGCTTCCCGAGCGGTGAGGAATGCTGCCCGGGCTCCTGCCCAGTTAGTGCCTCCAGGAACGGAGCCGAGACTCCTTGGGGACCGAAGCAGGGTACGGAGAAGGGGACAGAGCTGCACACAAGGAGCCTCCACAGATCAGTGTGGGCCCCGCCCACGTACTCATCTGAGTACTGACTGGTACCTGAGTGGAGGAAACCACCTGAGGCTGGAGAAAGAAGCTCATGGAAGGATTACAGGGAACTCAGGTCCACCTGTCACAGAGGAAAATGTAGTTCATGGACCCTGGGGTAGAGAACTTGGAGGGTTTTGACTACACACTGCTCTGGCTTTGTCTAGCAAAGCTCAAAAGCAAGGCCTGAAAGGATCAGATTGTTTCCAAGTACTTTAACTGCTCTCTGGAAATAAAAGCTCATGAACAGGTAAAGGCATACACAGACATCCAGCACTCAACAAGGTAAAATGCACAAGGCCATCCTTTAAAAAGTTACCAGCCATGCAATGAAACAGGAAAATATAATCCACAATTGAGAAAAAAACCAACCACCGAAACCAACCCAGACATGGCAAGATGATAGAATTACTAGGCAAGGACATTAAAATAGTTATAACTGCATTCCACATGTTCAAGAAGCCGGAGGAAAAACTGAGCACATTATGCAGAGATAGGGAAGATACTAGAGACCCAAAATGAAATTCTGGAGATGAAGAAAGAAACCAAAGTGTCTAAGATGAAAACCCCATTGAATGGGATTAACATGAGGTTAGAAATTTCAGAAGAGAAGATTATTGAACTTGAATACAGCAACAGAAACTATTCAAAATGAAACACACAGAGGAAAAAAAAGATGGAAAAAATAAACTGAGCTTCCAAGTGAGCTGTGGAACAACTTTAATATATTACACCTAATATAATGCAACACTGGACTCCCTGAAGGAGAAGGGGCAGCAAAATATTAGAAGAAATAATAGCTGGAAAATTAGATGAAAACTATAAAATGCACAGATCCAAAGTGCTCAATGAACCTAAACTCAAGAAACATGAAGGAAACAAAAAAAAAGTCACCGAGGAACATTCTAAAGAAATTGCTTAACATCGACAAGAAAGAGAAATCTAAAAAACAGCCAGAGGAAAAGAGACACATTACAGAGGGACAGAGACAAGAACGTCAGCAGACTTCTCATCAGAAACAATGAAAGCCAGAAGACAGTGGGGCAACATCTTTAAAGTAATGAAAGAAAAAGCCACCAACCTAGAATTTTCTACCCAGCAGAAATAGCTCTCAAAGGTGAAGGTGACATAGAGCCGCCATGGTCTTCAATCCCCTCCCTGAGCCCTGGGGGGCAGGGCCATCGCTTAGCTCCTTGCCGGGCCACTGGACTGCACCCATCCCTGGTGGATTCTTATTTTCTCATAGGTTGGGTCCCCAGGGGCATCATGTGGGTGGGTCAGCCTGGGGCTACTGCTCTGCTCATGGGGGGCTGCATGGAGCCCGGCTTGTCCTGGGGGGATGTCTGGCTCAAGAGGCTCGCCCCACTGGGGCACCCAAAGCTCTGAACCCCAAACCTTCACAACAGAGCACGGTGCGGTGTGAAGGTGCAGGGGTGGGCGTGCAAGCCTTCACCTAGCTCCACAGGGGACTGGAAACAAAAGAGAAATCTGGTAATTAAAAAAAAAAAAACACAGCAAACCAAATACATAGGCTGCTTTTTTTTTTTAGCTGTTCACAAGGTTACAAGCAGTTTCCATGGCTACCGTTGCCAGCTGCAAGTGCCGAGGTGGGGAGATGGGGTTCTCTTTAACCCAACAAGTTGGGGCTCTTGGACCATTTCTGCCCAGGAGCCAGCTGCTTGGCTGCTGGGTCACAGGAAGGGGGAGATGTCCACCGCCTCCCTCCCGCTTTCCCCCGGAACTCCCATTTAAGGGGATACTTAGAATAGCACCTGCCTTCACAGCTCTCCCCAGTTTAAATGGAGTTTTCAGGGGCAGCGTCTCCCGGGAGGAAGCAGCCACGACAGTGGGTGAGACAAGGAATCCAGTGGGGCCTGGGGTCGGAGTCACCCAGTGGGACGGTGGGTAGAATGGGCGAGAGGAAACCCATCTGGCCTTGGAGCCAGAAGGTTCTGGGTGGGAAATTCTGCTCTTCTCACTGGCTGGGCCACCTTGGGCAAGTGAGCAAACCTCTTCTGGGTCTTGTTTTTAAATCTGCGTCTCCCTCGGATGGCGACTGGGAGGCATACTGAGGTCACATACGGCGAGCTGAGCTCTGGGCCCATGACAAGCACCCGCGGGAGTCACTGTGGCTGCTGTCCCACCCCGTCCCAGCACGCTGTCCTGTGCTTCTGACTCAGTCTGCCCAGCACAGGCAGGGATGCCTGGAAGTTCCCGTCCCAGCCTGAGAGCCCAGAGCAACTGGAGGGGGCCGGATGCCAGCCCTGCCCCTGCTGAATCAGGGCAGTGCTGCCCCCGTCCCCGGGCCTCTCCGTCCCTGTCCCGTTGAGTGGGTTCACGCTCCCTCTGCACCAGCTCCCAGATGCTCGCCAATGCGCTCAGGCTAAAGCTCAGCCTCTCCGCCACCCTCGGTCCCACGCCTTCAGCTCCATCTCCCACCCACCCCTGTCCCGGCCCCGTGCCCCAGCCACCGGAGCCCCCCACGCCTCTCTCCTGCCTCCCGGCCTTTGCACCACCTGTTCTGTCCGCCTGGAGCTGGCGCCCACCCCTTTGCATGGTGGCCTCAGGGTCTGCCTCAGACCTAGCTCAGACAGCATGTCTTCTGGGGGACTCTCCTGCCTCCCCTCACCTCCTCTGGGCTCCCCCAGCACCCTGCACCCCCATCCTGGCACACAGCCCACCATGTCATGCTGCAAAGGGAACTTGGCCACGTGGCTCCCCCCGAGCACGGCAGCTGCTAAAGCCTGTGCCAGGCACTGGCCCTGTGGGGTGGGGGGGTGGGGGGATGGGGGGCAGAAATCCTGGACCTTCCTGGTGGGTTTGTCCTTCTTCCCTCTGCCTCC
Source organism: Bradypus variegatus (assembly GCA_004027775.1). NCBI lineage: Eukaryota > Metazoa > Chordata > Mammalia > Pilosa > Bradypodidae > Bradypus > Bradypus variegatus. The sequence continues at coordinate 4,175 of PVKY010000191.1, forward strand.
TTGCCCAGACTCTGATTCTCTTTGGAAACTCTGCAGCCCCCTGGCCCCCACCTAGGCTCTCCTCTCTTCTCCTCACCTTTTCTCCCTCCATCCTCTCCCGTCCCTGACTTCCTCTCCATCTTCCCGTGCCTGGTGCTAGATGGGGAGACAGAGACGAGGGGGGCAGAGGGGCCCAAGGAGACAACAGCCACTCCCCGCGAGTTCTGGGGCTGGGGCCCTTGTACCGTCCCCCTCTGCCTCCACTGCCTCTTCCTGGATCAGCTGAAAGCCCAGCTCTGGGAACAGGTGTGTGGGTGCAGGGCCACGACGGGGCCGGAGGGGGGGCCCGGCTGCCGAAATCGGAGGCTGAGCCTGAGCTGGGAGAGTCAGGGGGGCTGAGGAGCCCCATGGCAGGGGCTCCTCCTTCCCTCCCTTCTCTGGTCAGGCCTCCCAGGGAGCTCATTTAGGGCGTGGTGCACCTGGGTCCCAGGAAGGCAATGCTGGCAACCCAGGCCTCGGGCCTGCTCACAGGACGCTGCCCCCAGAGCAGAGAGACCGTGGATTCAAGTCGCCCCAGCATGCGTGAAATTATCACCACGACCAGTGACGAGGAGAATAAGAGGAGGGTGCCACCCCTGAGATCTGAGGATCGATGTTAACCAGGAAAGGCACAAGAGCGGGGGGCGGTGGAGGGCATGCTGGGAGAAGGAGCAGCCCGTGCCCAGGCCCTGTGGCAGGAGGGAGCTTGGTGGCCACAGCACGAACGCCAGCCTTCGTTTACTCTCCTTGAGGCCTGAGGGGCTGTCTGATCACTGCCAAGGGTTTGCCGGCCCTTTGGAGGATAATTTCAGGTTTGCTACCTACAGGGCTTTAGATCAGACGCACCCCGAGGTCTGGAGGCCCAAGTGCGTCAGAAGATACTGCCCGTGAATGGGGAGAAAAGGCTGTGCCAACAGGCTTTGGGGGACGGGTGAGGGTAGCCCTTCTGAGCCACTGCCCAGCTCAAGGACCCGGCGAGCTGGTGACCAGACTCGTCTCTGCTCCACGAGAGCCACTGACTTGCATTAAACCAGCAAGTGCTTACTGAGTGCCCACTGTATGCCGGCCCTCAGTCTCCCCAGGCAGGGATGGCTGCACCCGTCCCCTTCCACAATTCTGCGGCTCAGGGAGCTTCCCCTGCACCCCAGCCAGGAGGTGGGGGTGGGGGACAGGGCTGCCTCTGTGCCCCTCCCTCATGGCCCCCAGCTGCGTCTCCATCTTGGCTTGGGTGCCAGGCAGCTGCCCTCCAGCAGGTCACAGTTGGGAGTTTTTAACCCCCTAAGGTCTGAATGTAATATCAGGGTGGGGAGATTTGGGGTCCTGCCCTTCTTAGAAACAATCTTCAAAAGCACAGTCCCAGAAGGTTATGAATGAGCCCCCAAGTCCCCACCACTCTGCGCGGTGGCCCGAGGCGAGGGAGCTGGGAGGGGATGGGGGTGTCCGGAGCCTCCTCTGCCGGGAGAAAGGACTCCTCAGCAACTCAGGCAAGAAGTGACACAGCAGGACATTGGGATAGGTCCAGTTGTTGTCATAGGTGCTTGACTCCCTCCCTCTGCCCTTGACCTTGCTGGCCCCAGAGTGAGAGGAGTGTTTTCACACCTTGCTGATTCCCAGTTCAGCCAGGAGGCTCATCGGCCAGCAGGGTGGGGGTGGAAGTCACGGCGCCCAAGTCCAGGCCACATCCTTATGAGGCACCGTGCATTTCCCTGCACCCTCTTGCACTCCTGTGATGTGTCAGGAGAAGCATGTGCCCTGGGCAGCAGCTGGGCCAAGGGGATGAGGGGACAATGGAACAGGCCTAAAGGAGCCTGACTGACCTGCGAGCCTGGGCACCAGAATAGAACGCTCATGTGCTGAGTCATTGAACGTCGGGGTGGTTTGTTACTCAGCATTACTGTGGCAGTAACTGACTGATACGTAAGTGTCAGCTTTGGTGCTCAGGCTGAGGCGTAAATACCACTAAATACACTGTGGGATGAATGGAGCAAGGCTGCTAAAAGAGGACATGGTTGCCACAAGTTATGCAGTGGCCAAAACCCTTCCAGGAAGCCCCAAGAAGCTGTAAAGAGTCGCTGCCTGGCCAGGAAACAGGCAAGAATTGTGAGCTGTAGAGTCAGGTCTTTCCTAGCCCTGTGACCTTAGAGAGCTGAGACACTTCCTGAAGCCTCGGTTTGTGCATCTATAAAATGGGGATAATTAGAGCACCTACTTCCTAGGGTTGCTTTGGGGAGAAAGAGTTAATACACACATGACACTTAGCTCTTGAGACTCTCCCAGTTTGCACGATGAGTTACATGGTCCCCTCTCCAGTCCCAGTGGAGACAGGTGAGTGAGTCCCAGGGGGTGGGGATTGCTGCTGGTGACCGAAGAGCAGTGGGCAGGGGACAGAGGCCCCCCCAAGGAGATTGGCTGGGACACCAGCAGTGAGGAGAAGGGTTTCAGCCAAGCGTGGCTCTGGATTTGGCACTTTCCCCTTAAGGTCTGGGGCCCTGGCCCTGCCCCCGGCTGCCCCTCTAACTGACACAGGCCCTGGAGTTCCAAGTGGGGGTGGCAGTGGGGGACGGGATTGGGTGGGAGATCAGAGGGAAGAAGGATGGAAAGAAAGAGGAGAGGTCTGGGGCTTGTTAAGGAGAAGCTGGCCTGAGACGACGGACTCATGACTCCCAGCATCTTTCCTCACGTTTTAGAGCCTTGGAAAATCAGAACATTGGAACCAGGGATTCTTAGACTGTGAGGATCCCCAAGTCTTGTCCACTTGGATTTGGAAGGGACATTAGGCAGACGTTAGCTGGTCTAATCACTTGCTCGGTGAACAATGAGGAACATTATTTCTTGCCCTTGGGATAACATTTCCTCCAAGATGGCTGAATAAGCACGTGGACCCCCAGCTCCCCCTTGGGTAGGGAGGGGGGTAGATCTGCCCCCGGCTCCCAGCCCCAGGCCAGGCCTTCATGTCTCCTGGGATCAGCCCGAGTTCTCCCCCAAGTGCAAACTGTGGGAAACTGCCCAGGAGGACCCAGCTGCCAGCTGTCGTTCCTTTATCCATGCCCTCATCCCCTCATTCATTTGCTCACTTGTTCATTCATTCCATAAGCATTAACTGAGCTCTGACTGCCTGTTGGGCCGAGTTGGGCCGGGGGGCTGCAAAAGCCAGCTCGCCCTCTTCCTGAGGCTCCACTCTCTCTGCCAGCTCTCCACCATCGCGTCTGACCCTGCGATTCTATTAGAAACTTCTGTGGCCACTTCACTGCCCTGAGCAGTCTTTGGTGGCTGAGGGTTCAGCAAAGACCCGCCTGGAGCAATTTTTTTTTTTAAACATCAATTATTCTTTTTAAAACATGGGGCAAGTGTGGTCATGTTGTTGAAAGGATCCATCCTGCAGATTAAATGAGTTTTTAAAAATCAGTCGTCATTATCAACGTGGACAGAAGCGTGAAGTCCTGGGGCCTGGCCGAATCTGGCCAGTGGGCCCTGGGATTACACTCTGATCATTTAAATCCCTGGAGCAGGAAGATCCCGGACGCCGTGTGCAGCAGAGCCTGCCACCCCGGCATCGTCGCCTGCCTCTCCACCTCTGTGCTGCAGCCCCTGCCTCCCGGAGGAAGCTTTGCTGGCTTTGAAATGCTCCGGATGGGGAGAGAGACGCCATTTCTGGCTTCCCCCATGGGGTGCCTCGGTCCTGGGGGCACCATGCAGAGCTGCAGCAGCTCCCTTGCCGGGCGAGGCTGGCTCACACGACCATGTTCAAAGCATCCAGCCCTGTGACAAATGTCGACACAGCATCCTGCCATGCGTTGGGCACCGCGCCAGGAGCCGGAGCTCGGCGATGATCAAGGTTGACAGTGCCTGACTCCGGGGGCCCCCAGTCTCATGGGGGAGGTGGGAGCTGCAGACAAGAGACCACTAACGGGGTACCCTGAGAGGACACGGGGCACTGACTGCCCTGGAGTGGGGCCCGGGGTCAGGCATGCTTCCCTCAGGAGCAGGCTGGATGCTGCAGCCTGGCACTCACCAGGGGTGCCTTAGGGGCAAAGGGGGCAGCAAGTGGGAGGGCCCTCAAGGAGGAAGGTGCTTGGGGTGCTCCACGAATGGGATAAGCCAGTGTGCCGGGGGGTGGCGGGGAGGGGGCAAGTGGTGGGCCTGGGGGCCACAGGGTCCATTTCTCAGGGACTCCGGGTTTCAACCAGGCTTCAATCCCCGACAGCACCCAACAGTGGGGAACCCGTGTTTCACCCTGGGGGCCACCCAATAGGCCCCTCCCCCAGCCACACCCAGAGCCCCCAGACTCTAACAGCTGGCTCCCTCATCCCGCACCCGGTGTCTGAGACCCACGTGGGTGACTGGGGTCCCCACCACCATTCTGCAAGACGGGCAAGGCCACACCTGTTATTCTAGAAGAGGAAACGGGGGCACAGAGAGGTTTAGTCATTGGGTCCCAATGCTGGTGACAGCTCAGGGTCCTGCTGACGTGGTGGCTGTGCCTACCTCCTGCCCAGCGCCCCTCTGCCCCTCTCTCCCTGCCTCGCCGATGGGTCTCGGGTACAAGCAGGCCCCGGCTTCCCGGAAGCTGCAGCCCCATGGGGATCCAAACGACCAAGAGAGTGATTATTCAAGACACTGCGCGGTGAGACGAGTTTTTTTTTTTTGTTTTTGAAAAGAAATCTGTTTAGTAATTAGAGAGAGCTCTCGTGTGGGAAGTTCCAGGAAGGTAAAATTAAGGTTGACTGTATTTTTAATTTTGTAAATGGGTTCACACTGAGCCTTCTGCATATTGAGTATTTCAAACAAAAAGAAACTAAACACAGGTAAATACCAGAAGCTCACAAGTCAACAGTACTACAAAGATGAAGCTATTTTTCTGGTAAAATGTTAGGCTTTTTGCTTTTTGTCACTGTCTTCCTCCAAACCAGGACTGGGCTGTGACATCCAGATCCATCCTCCAAGAGCAGCCGGGGGATTACGACTAGAGACCCTGACGGACAAAGGGATGTGATTTCTGGCCCTAAAAGTGGGTCCTTCTTTGAGCCACTGGGCCCTGGAGGGGGTCGCCCTGCAGAGGAGGGGGTCAGAAGTGGGTGTTGACCTTTGAACCAGGAAAGGCACATCTTTGTTTTGCCTCCAGAAAGTTCCCTAACAAGACCGCGTTTGCCGGCACCCAGCAAAGACTTTGCAAGACGCAGTGCCAACATGACAGGGTGAGGCCCCGAAAGACGTTACCCAGAAGCTGACAGTGCCCTGAGGCCACCCCCACCGCAGCCCCTGCCTCCCCGTTCAGGCCTCGGATCACTCTCGGCCAAACAGTAAGAGCTGGGGACAGGTGCGGGGGCAGTGACGCATGGAGAAAATCGACTTTGGTCACAAAACTGGTACTCGAGGCTCCGACATCCATGAGCCAATCGCGCGGTCCCCCTGCACCTGCCCGCCTCTCTCCCCACCTCCAAGGGAGTAGAGAGCTGAGAAAATTCGGGCACCTCTTCAATGGGCCTCAATGACCAGGCTCAGTCAACAGACTGGGGCCCCGACCCCTCCTCAGGGACGGCAGAAGGACCCCCTCGTGACGCCGGGCCAGCACCTCCCCATCCTCCCCCGGTCCTGGGGGCTCCCTGCCGGCCCCGGCCCCCAGGCACCGAAGCCCAGGGCTCCTCCTGCCCAGCCCCGCTGCCCTTGCGGCTTAATCTCACGAGTGCTGTCCCCTCTGGGCGGCGAGGATCTCCCCTGCGTGGATCAGACACTGAGCAGAGCTACGAAAGACACAAATACAAGCCAACCCAGCGGCGACCTCCATGCACTTTCACGATTGCCCCGGTCCGGTTAAGCAAACGGAGAGCAACTCAGGGTCCATCAGGTGGAAAGGACGAGCCAGGGGCACCCACCTCAGGGGGGCCCGCGCGGCTGATGAGCCAACTACTGAGTGCTGAGCTGGGGGGGCCGAGGTGGGGAGGCGGGGGCTTCCACTTTCTTTAAGAAAAACAAAAAGTGGTAAACTGCTTGCCTTTTCTTTCATAACAGCAAACAAGCATATACTTCCTTTATATTAAGGAAAGTTTAATATGTATTAAAATTTAATATTCATTTAAAATGCAAATGGTATGAAGTGGCTCTAAACCTTTATCTGTTTTGTCGTACAGTATAGTTTCTAAAACAGGACTTCTAAGCTCCCTGCACAGGGAGCTTGTTAAAACACGTTTCTAAGTTCCCAGAGATGCAGACACCACTTGGAGCCCAGTTCCTGGCTTCCACACACACGGCATGGGAGATGCAGTCCCTGCAAATAATAACAACAACAACAATAATACAAGCCGGAGGACCGTGCTCCAGGGCCCAGGACTGGCTGCGCTCGGGGCAGGCCAGCAGTGCCCTTTGCCACCCCACTGCCTCCAGGGGCCTCGGACCTGCTGGGAGGGCTGGGGATGCAGGTGGTGACAGCTCTGCCCCTCGGTGATCTTACCATGGTCCCGGAGCTGCTGTGGCCCCCTCCCCCGGGATGGTGGCTGGGGGCACCTCGTGTAGCTGACCTGTCTGCCCCGAGGCCACCCTGTGGCTGAGCTGGGACGTCAGCCCTGGTGGGGGCTGCCCTGGGGGGGACCCAGCCTGGAGGAGAGGCTTACTCCAGGGCTCAGCGGTGCATGAACTCCCCTCTGCAGGCCGCCATTTTAGGAAGGGAGATCTTGGAGCCCAGAGAGGTTAAGTAACTTCACTAGCGACAGACGAGGCCTGGGGGGCCTGGCTCCATCTGGGGTCGCTGCCCAGGCACCTCTCCAGCCTCCTCCAGGGCTTCCCGGCTGGTCCTGCCTTCTCCCACCTCTGCCACCCAGGAGGGCTGAGCACAAGGGTCTAGGGGCCTGGTCGGCCAGGCCTGGGCACACTCCCATGGAAGCCTCCAGGGCAGTTCTGAGGCTATGCCGCCCCCGAAATGGAAAGTCCTCCCCGAGGCCTACCTGGGCTCACGAGCAGCCCCTCTGTGCGTCCAGTGGCGTCCCAGTCTCCGGCTGAATCGGGGTCTGCCTGGGGCTCAACTTAGATGGTTCCAAAAGGGCTATTGTTCAGTCCTGGGCCGACTCCCCATCACCCCGACACACAAGCCCAACACCCTGGGGGTCGCTGTTCCTGCCCCGGAAGAGACGCCGAGCATCTGCTGCCTGCCGTCCTGTCAGGCCACCATCACTCACTCCTGAGTGGACACGGCCGTCGCCCCACCGGCCTCCCTGCCCCAGCCCTGTATTCTCCGAGGCCCCCCTTCTGCAGCCCGAGAGCTTCCTTGGTGGTCCAGCTCTGACCACTCCCTCCCGGGCACAAACCTGCCCGTGGCTTGTGGCCCGTGGACATAGTTCCCCTGACAGAGCTACAAGTCTTGCCTGATCAGACCCCTGTCCGCCTCTCCAGACCCCTCCCTCACTTATGAGGCACCACGGCTCACACCAGGATCGTCTATCAACCCCAAGGTCCCCGGGAAGTAGGGGCCCAGACCCCATGTCACAGCCGAGCATGGAGCCCCTGGCCCAGAGCCCACAGCCAGGAGGCAGAACACTGCCTCGGTTTGCACTGAGGTTCCTGCTGCAGCCCTCCCCTCCCCTCCCCCGGGGCAGCATGGCGAGCCCCAGGTCTGTGACCACAGCACCCCCACCTTCGAGCAGCCCCCAGCAAAGGGGATTGGCCCGACGCCTGGGGTAGGATGCCTCAGCGGGAGCCTATTCGGGCCCTGACAACCCACAGGGAACAAAGAGCTTTGCCAGCAGACACAAGCACCCCCAGACAGAGAAGCCTCTCCGCTTAGCAGAGGCGCGCAGCCACCTCGGGAGAGGAGCTGGCACACGCTGGCGACACGGGACTTGTCAAAGCCCCTGTGGAGCAAATCCAAGGGCACTGAGACACCACAAGGCATTCAGCGCCAAGAAGAGCAGGCAGCAGGGCCCAGAGGCCCCCAGCCCCTCCTCGGCCTCATTGTGGGGGCCGGGCAGCTGGCCCCGGGCACCTGCAGGCTCAGGTCAGCCACGTCTCAGGGCCCAAGCACCCACCGTGTGCCAGAGAGGAGGGTGATGTCTCCCCCTTCAATGAGGCTGAGTAAACTGCCCTAGATCTGAGCCCAAATCCACCCCCCACCCCAAATGGCCTTTCGACGGAAGCACTGCGGAGAGTGAGGTGGTGGGTCCAGTAGCTCAGCAGAGGACCAGGCTGGGGCCAGCACTGGCTCCCCCCTGCCCGCCCTGAGGTAACCCATCGACCCCCAGCCCGTCCCCCCCATCCCCTCCGAGAGCTGGGCTTCTCCTCGCAGGGTCTCACTGTATGGAGAGAAGGCCCAGGACGGGGCTCAGGGGCCTGGTGGCGGGAATGGGACCCGGTGCCAAGCTGAGTGGCAGTTGGGGATTTAGCACCAGCCCCTGAAGGTGCAAAACTTGAGTGGGAAGAGAGCTTGGCAGGGTCCCAGAGATCTTGGAGACCCCCAGCAGCCTCTGAGTCCCAAGGCAGAAAGGGAACAGCTGCATGCTGCCCAGCCTTGCCCACTCCCCAGCATGATGGATGGAGAGACAGGTGACAGAGGGCAGGGGGGTGACCCACCAAGGTCACCCAGCAAGGTGGGCAGAACTGGACTCCCCGTCTGCACCCAGCTTTTCCTGAAAGGGAGCCCTGGTTCATGCTTCTGATGGGACAAGCCATAGGGCATGTGTTTCTGGGGGGCTTGCAGCCTTGGAGGCTGGGGGTCCCTTGGTGGGCTCCCTCCTGGGCCCGCTGAGAGGCAGAGGTGGAGGAGCTAGGACCCTTCCCTGGGCCAGTGCTGTGCAGAGTGGGCACCCCCCAGAGAGGTCGGCTGGGGCTCCCAGAGCTCACCCACCGCCGTCCCCATGCATCCCGGGGCGCACTCAGACCCCCAACCCTTAGGAGGCAGTTTCTCATCAGCTACCCCCACGGCCAACCAGTTCCAAGAGAAACTCAAGCAGGATTCAGGGCCCGAAGGCCACCCTGCCTGTCTCGTTGGTAGCTGGAGCCCCATTTAGGCACACAACAAACAGCTGTCAAGTGAAAGTGAACAGCTTATCCTCCAGACCTCAGGGTGAAACAGACTTCACAAGGCTGCAGCACCCAAGCTGTTTAGAAAGCCAGTGGGCAGTACACAAAGGGTTAAAGTGACCCTAACCCCCTGCCCAGGAGGTAGCTGCCCCCACCAGCTTGGGTAAGACGAGCCCTGCTCACCTGGGCTCCCGTGCGCAGTTTATTTCGAGAGCAGGAAGATGGAGGATGGACATGTGTGCTTTCCTAGCAAGCCTGAACTTTTGAGGGGTCAGAAGTTCTCTCTGACCCTGGAACACCCCCAAGAGCCTGGCCTAGCATGACACAGGGGGTGGGAGCTGGGCTGGCAGGGTGTCCTGCCTTGCTTTTCTGAACAATAGCTTCCTGGGGAAGGTGCAAGGGGGCAGGGTAAGGCCTCCAGGCCCCCATTGTCCTCAAGAGCAGTCAACAACGTGTCCCCCGAGATTCTCATCTCAGCACCCCAGGGATGGCCACGAGGCACTTATTGGCAAGATCATTTGTGCCCACGAGGCCCCTGGCCTTGAACATGCAGGCCACTGATGGGGTGACACAGCAGGGCCATGAGGGTGGACGTGTAATCTCTCCTGGAGTTTTGGTGTTTGGGAGCCTTTTCATTCCTGGCCAACAAAACCCAAGTGCCAATTTGGTGTGTGGCCTCTGTGCCCCGCCCCCCATCCCCCATTCAAGCCAAGATCTCAAACAAAGGCAGGAGTGAGGTGGTGGTGGTGGTGACAGAGGCTGGCCTGTTTGAGTCCAGCTCTGCCACTTACTCGCTGAACTTCCCTGAGCCTCAGTCGACTCAGCCATAAAATGGGTGCAATGCCCCCTTCCTCAGCGATGCTGATGGGTGGAAGGCGGTAACGCATGGTAAGCAGCCAGCATGTGTCAGGCAGAAGGCAGGAAGCTGGAATTATCCTTAGGAAGAAGTCTCAGCCCCAAGGTAGCAAAGACAATGGGGACCGGGTTTCCACTGAGCCTTCTCTGAAACTCCCCGCCCCAATATCCCCACCTTCCTGCCTCAGTTCCGAGTAAGATGAGTCCCTTCACACCTTGGCACAGTAGGGGTGCCCCTCAGCCCCCCATCCACAGGGACATACTTTGGGGCCAGTGGGTGGACAGTGATGAGATGGGGGACACTGGCCAGGGCAACTGCATGGAGCAGAAGCCCGGCCCGACCCCCTGGGTGGGCTGCAATGGGGGCTTCACAATGGGCAGAGGTGGGCACTGGGCCAGGGCTTCCCAGCTCGGGTCCTCTGCCCACCCCCGTTCCCCAGCCCGTGCTCACTGCCCCCCAGCCTCCGTGTCTCACATGCCCGCTCCGGCCCTTACCTTGAACCATGGGAACGGCGCTGCCCCGGCCGGCCGAGGACTTGGGCGCACGTGACGGGGCGGTCCGGCGTCCGTCCCGGGCAGGGCGCAGCTAGTTGCGGCCGCTCAAGCCCAGGCCACGGCCGCGGCACCTGCAGGCTGGGTGGGCGAGGCGGGCGATGGAGAGCGCGCCCGCGAGGCCCCCGGGAGAGGCGATCGCGCGCCCAAGCGGGAGCCCCCTGCCCAGCTCCGCGCTGCGGCCGCGGCTCCGGACGCCCAGGCTGGCTCCCTGCGAGCGCCACGCGCGCAGCTCCAGCGCAGTCCCGGGCACGGGGTGCGCGCGCTGGAGGAAAGGGCGCGTACCCGAGCCGGGAGGGGAGCTCGCGCCGCCGGCCCCGCGCGCTCAGTCGTCGGGGGCTGCTCTGTGCAGCCCAGGGAGCTGTCCCTGGTGCTGACGGCCCGTCCGCTCTGCGTGGAGGTGCTGCGACCTCCCCACCCCAAGCTCGGCGGGGCTCCCTTTGCTCAGAGCCTGTTTTCCAGGCAGTCCCGCGTCCCACGGCGTTGCGCTCCGGAGTTGGGCCCAAGCTGCTGCTATCAACCGTGTGTCCTTGGGGCAAGTCCCTGATCCCCTTTGAGCCTCTGCTTCTCACCTATGAAATGGGGTAGCAGTAATACCTAACTTTCAAGGCTGCTCTGAAATGGAAATTCGATGACATCTAGGACCCTGGCACATAAAATCCTTAATAAATGTTTGTCTCTATTATTATTTGCCTCCGTTCTCTTGGCTACCTCTCATGGAACAACTGAGAGAAGGGCAAGGCTTATCTTGTTGGGGGGGGGGTGAGGTGTTTGGGGCATGGCAGCCAGCTTCCTCACAGGGACACAGCCATGGGGCTGGGGTGGAGCAGACCTCTGCCACCTGGCCTTGTAGTGCAGAGCTAGGGCTAGTGGCCAGAAGCAAAAGAGAAGCAGGTTTGGGCTGGGTACCAGGATAGCATAAGTCCTTCCAGCCTGAGAGCTGCTCCAAGAGGAGTCACCTCTCTGTCCCTGCAGATATTCAAGCAGAGGTGGAGACACAGGGGCTCTGAGCTGAGAGAGTGCTGGAATTAAGGACTTGTGAGTTAGAATATGCACCTGGCCCATGGAAAGCATTTTGTGAATGTTAGCTTTTATTATCATTGACTCTTTACCATTGTTCTCTGAAAGAAACTACATTCTGGTAGGAAGAAACTGTCACTTCACCATCAACCACTCCCCATTCTAGAGATGGGAATACTGAGAACAGACAGATGGGCTGAAGACAGAAGGATGAGCAGGCTGCTCAAGTGAGACCACAGGCAAGAAAGTGAGAGCTCCCAAGCCACAGACATGCACCATCTTGCAGCCCGCGGCCTCCATCCGCCAGCTCACTGCCATATGTCCCAGAGCCTCTCAGCCATTTTGGCTCTGGTTGAGTTTCCCTATAACAAGCCAGGCAAGAGCCTCACTCCTCTTAACTAACAGGAAGAGTTCCTACCCCCACGTGGGTCTCTGTCCCTTCCAAGCAGGATAATTAAACATCACCCTGCCTCGTGTCCTAGACACTGGTGGCTATATTTGATTCATTAATTAGCCAAGCGCAATACCTCTTTCCACCAAGCACTTAACTCATAATAAATACCATTCATTACATGCCCATATGCCCCAGACACAAGACTGCAGAGCTCGAACACTGTACCATTTCATCCTCAAAACAATCCAGTGAGGTAGAAACACTGCTTCCCTGTCTTTGCAGGTGAAGGCTTTTGGCAGTGGCAGACCCTTGAGTCAGGTCTGACTGGCTCCCAAGATGTGCTCTGAATCACCGTCGGTGCCACCTCCACACAGATTTTCCACGTTCTACCCAACTACCCCCACCTTGCAAAAGAGGATGGTAAACACTGAGAAACAATCCTCATATGGAGTGAGGGCACCAGGAGGAAAATGCAAAGCAGCCAGCAAAATGACAGCCTGGAAGTCGGTTTAGGAATCATTTTAAACCACACTTTAGTTAAAATCCCTATTATGACAACTGAGGAACTTGTTTTTATTTCGGGGTTGATTAGATGCTGGCGAATGAGTGCCAAGAATTTTAAAAGGAGCATCACTGCCAACCAGCCTTTTCCAACCAGCCCAAATGCCCATCCACTTCCACTTTTCAGTCAAACTCTGCAGGATTGCACAGCTGAGCCCGAGCAGCTGTAAACTTCCGTGGACCCAGCTTAAGTTCAGCAGCTCTCAGCCTGTGGAAGCTCTGGCTCCTTTGCCACACTGTGCAGGCCTCTTGAAGCTGGCAGTGATGCAAATGGAGCCCATTTTATTTAAACCTGGACTGAGTTTTTATCTGAGACCTGTAACGTAGCTGTCTTCATTATCCTTGTTTTCTCCGTGGGAACCGAAGCCAGCAAGGAGGAGGACGCATGGAGCTGATGTCATTTGGATAATGCTGTTGGATGGTCCCCACCAAACTGTTCATTGTGTGGCCAAATTATGGCCAGCCTGACTTGAACCAACACCTATTTTCAAAAATAAAAATAGGGGTAAAAAGATAAGGAGTAGTCACTGGTCTGACTTTATAAGATTCACCTTCCGGTTTCCTTAAATAGCAACGTAAGGAGAAATTGGAGCGTGTAAAAGAGGATTTGAGTTACACACAGTTCTTTCAGGTTGGCCAGAAACAGGCCTGGGGGTGGGAGGGCCATGACACCCCACTGTCGTTCCTTCCACTATGATGTGCTTTTTAGTTCCTGTCACCAGCCCCCTTCCACAGCCCAGAGCTACCTGGATATAACTCGAATCCCACCGACGGCCACATGGAATAAAGAATCCCCAGTGCACGGGACTTTTACAATGGCAGTTTTACAAAGGCTCATTTCCCACTTAGGACAGATGGGGCTTTTGTAAGGTCACCCTGATGCTGTACAGACAGGACAGGACCTTTACAAAATGTTATTGGAGGCTATCACAACCTCTGGAAGGGGAGGCCTGACGGGCTCTACAAATGCCTGTCTTTAGGGTGTACTCATGGAGTGGAGGTTCAGGGAAAGATGACGCCCGTGACTCGGGGGAGCTGAGCCCGTTCACCGCTGCCAGGCCACACGCACGGTCTCACACACACACCTTTGTGGCTGTGGGTAGACAGAGAGCCCCGCACGTCCCAGCTGGAGTCTTGGGACTGGGTGCCTTTCAGACATGACCAGGAAAATAACGGGATATCAAAGTGTGCAAGAGAGTGAGAGACTTTGACAACGAGGTATCAGCAGGCAGGAGTGGGGTGCATGTGGGGTGCAGGTGTTTCCATTTCCTGGGTTTGGAAAGGCAGCCTTGTCTGTTTGAGAAGACATCCCTGGTGGTTTTTAATTACCGCAACATTTTAAAACATTGTGACAGTGAGCTCGATGTGTTCATTCTTTAGAAACCATCCAGGGTGATGGATGAGGGGGTGGCAGGGCTGAGTAACGTCCTCACAGATCAGTCAAGGTCTCCCAGGGCTCTTGGGTGAATCATGGACCAACCTGACAAATCCCGAGGTGGCTGACTTGCCAGGGGTGCGGTGGGGGGGCCGTGCATACTGAGGACTCATTGCTTCAGAATCTTCCTCCGCTTCAGAATCTGTTTTACTCTAGAGAAGCATTTACGGAGAATCTTCCAATCTGATTTTCACCTTCCCAGCCAAACCACGTCTCCACAGCTTGTGCCAATCAGGCACTTCCTGTGTGTGTCATTCATTCATTCATTCATTTGTTCACTCCTGTGTCAGGTACTGTGGGTACAGAGGTAAGGCAAGACCCCTGTTATCTGGGAGCTCAGAGATGCAAGAAGTTTGAGGAAGTTAAAGAGACAGGGGCCCCCGAGTTGGTGCAGCCGAACTGGCTGTGATCCCGTCCGCAGCTGACATTTAGTGCATACTCACTCTCAGCCCTCCCGGTGCCCCTGCGAGACGAGCACTAGCCTTCTATTTTACCCATGTTACGGGAAAGAACCTGAGACTTCAAGAAGGTAAATGACCTTCCCCAGGCCACACAGTGACTTGGATTTGTCTGCCCCTGAAGTCCACCCATGCTCTGTCCCATGCCTGAGCCGTGGCCTCTAGATGATTGTGCTAAACAATAGAAAGAAAAAGTTGCCTGTTTGCCTTGTGTGAGCCTAAAATCAAAGCCACCTCCCATCACCTTTCTGCTTCTATTAGCACAGGCTTATAGAGATGCAGAATGCTGTTAGTTTTGATCAAAAGATGAAAATGAAACACTCTTCGTGATTAACGCTTGTAAACATCAAATGACCTGTGAGATCAGAGCCCTTTGTTCAAGTGCAAAGAGGCTGCAAGAGCACCTGCGTACAGCCGGCTTAATGTAAGGCCCACACCCCCACACCCCACCCAGGAAGCAGAGACCAAAAACCTGGGCTCGTCCACGGATCTCCTTGCTGAATCTATCACTATAAGGGGACAAGGCCCGCCTGCCACTGGCTCCTGAGGCCCTGGCCGATGATGACACATTTGGATTGGTGGTAGGGGTGGGGGACATTGGAGGAGAGAAAGGAGGGGAGCAGCAGGGCTAAATGTGGGCACAGAATGGAGCATGGCAGGCCGTGGCGAGACCGTCTCACTGGAACAAGGGGTGCAGGGGTGGGGAGCAGCGGGATTCTGTGGCCCCCTCCTGACCTGGCTAGGCAACTGCTTCCCTCACCCACACAGGGCCCTACTGCCCTGGAAAGAGCATGGCCATGGCTCTGGGCACCTGCAAATGATACCTGTCGCTCTGGGTCAGTTTCTGCACCTGTCGAAAGGAGCCTGGAGGGTGAGTTTCATCCCAGCCTCCCCTGCCCCGGCTCCAGGTTCATTTCCTTCACACACCAATGGGCCTCGGGTGCTGAGTCATCTGTCTGTCTCTCTGCCCCAGGATGGAAGCTCCGAGAGGGCAGAGGCTTGGTCTCTTTTGTTCTCCACTGTTTCCCAGCACCAGGCACAGCAGCAGTTTGTTGAATGACTGCAAGACCTGTGTCCCTGTTCTATGGACTCAGATGCAGTGTCCCCTGCTGACAGGTCCTAGATTTCCAGCCTCCCAAAAAAAGGGTGATGAGAAGGAGCTTCCTCCTTGCCCCTGCTAACCCACTTTGAGTCTGCTGGGCCATTAGGATTCTCTCTGTTTGACCAATGAGGAAACTGAGGCAGCAAGAGGTGAGCAGCTGGCCCAGGGGTACAAGGTCAATGAGCAGCTTGGTGCTGGCTCCTTTCCCAAACTTCCAGGCTCCCAGAGGGCACTGAGCCGCCTCGGCCAATAGGCACAGGCGATTGTCCTAAGAGATCCGCAGCCTCCGCTCTCTCCCCAAGTCCACACTGATGCTTGTCGGAGCTTGTTCACAGCCACAGACACATGGGACCCCCTTCTCTGTGGGGACCCTTTGCTTGGCTGCCCTTCACCTCCACCACCCCACCCAGTCCTCTTCACCCCACCCACACCTGTGTGGCCATTCCCAAACACACAGTTTTCCTCCAAACCTTGCTGCCGTTGCGTGTGCCAGGCCCTCTGCCAGAGGTGCCCTTTCCACTCATCACTACTGACGAACTCCTATTCACCCTACGTAGCCCAGCTCAGGTGTCACAACCTCCAGGACACCAAGAGGATTGAAGTCATTACCTCTTCTGTGCTCACAAAGCACTTTCATCAAACTCTAATTCTGGTTTCTCAACATCTATTTGTTGGGGGCACATGCTTTGAGCATGAACACCTTAAGGCCAGGGGCCAAATGAGACTGACTCGTACGTTTACTGAGCACCTACTGCATGCAGGCACTGCATGGGTGCAGGGATGTGGCAGTAAAAGGACCATCCTGACCTTACCTTCTCAGAGCCAACGAGCGAATGGACTGGCCATCCCATCCTCCGTGCCCACCCCAGGGCCTGGCCCACCCTCTGGGCCACCTTGGAAGTTGGGCCTGGGGACAGATCAGGCGGTGGATGCACAGAACAGGCCCTCACTGCCCCAGGGCCATGCGGAGGGATGACACAGCCCTGGAATCAGACAGACTGGTTCAATCGTGGCCCCGCTTCCTTGGCTGAGACTGTGACTCTTTGCTGGCGTCCTCCGAGCCTCAGTTTCCACATCACGCCGCCAAGCTGCCCACGGTCCTTACTGCGCAGGGCTGTGGTGAGATGCCAGGAGGAAAGGCGGGGGGAGCCTGTCATAGTGGCAGGGCCCGGGCCCCGAAGCCCACTGCTGCCTGGCAGGAGGCAGCCTAGGGCCTGGTTTTTGGATCATAGCCCTGCCAGCTGCGTCCTGAGCACACAGCAGTCGGTGGGGTGGTGGGCGAGGGGGCCTTGGCCAGACGGACTCCCCGAGCCCACACCACGCAGGCGGTGGTCAGTCCTCAGGCCCCCTGCTCGTGATGCCCACTCCCTAACATGGGGACTCTCAGGGTGCGCCCGGCTGCTCCCCCTCTGCACGGTTAAGGAGCTGCCTCTGCATTCTCCGTCTTTCCCTTGGCAATGCTCAGGCTTGGGGAGCCCAAGGCTTTGGGGAGACTCTCTGGAGCCCCATTAGCTTGCACTGTGGGCAGCGGAGAAGGTCCCTGCACAGCCCGAGCTCTGCACTATTGATCACTTCTCAGAATTGCAGCAGAAAGCGTTGGAGGGAGAAGAGCCGGTGAGGACACGTCCGTGTCCGGACTTGCCACGGAGCCGCCTGGGGACCCCCTCACCGCCTTTCTGTGACCCATGGTCTCCCCCAGAATGGGTCAGCAGGTCATGGGGGAAGGCAGCCCAGTGCATGGCCAGCGCGCTCTCTGCTCGTGGGTGCTGCCCCCCAGCTGCGCCCCCCACACCCCCTGCTCGGATCCCCGGGTGTGGTTCCCACAAGGGGGAAACTGTGACCCCACGCCAGGGCTCTGCTGCTCTCCCCCAGCCCAGGGCCCGGGGGGCGCTCCCTGGCCTCTCCTGCTGGAGCCTTTTCTTTGCTTTTGTTTTTGCTTTGTTTTGTCTTGATGAGAAGCTCGGGGCAGTTGCGTCCCCACCAATGAAACAGAAGCGCAACCGCTGGGTGAGTTGAGGTGCCCCAGGAGCCTGCTGCGCTGCTCAGGTGGAGGGTCCCTCTCCGCCACCCTAACCCCTGCCCCGGAGGCCGTCTCTGAGAACTCGTGGCCCCGTGTGGGCCTCAGGCAAGGGCAGCCCTTCCTTGCATTGCACTCCACTTCCGTCCCCTGCTCCGCGGCAAGGCCCACCGGGAACCCCGCGCTGGCGCGAGGCCTTGAATGCAGGTTTGTGTACTGCGGACGAAAGAAACTTGTGCTCAGGAAGCCATCAGGGGGCTTCATCTTGGGCTCCTTCCGGCTTCCCGCTGAGCTTGACTGATGGGGAGCCCCCCAGGGGGGTTTGGGAGGAAGCCAGGAGAAGCCAGGGGTCAGTCCCTCTGGCTCCCCCTCTGCCGGGCATGTCAGGCCAGGCGGCACCCCCGGGCCTCAGGTTCTAGCCCCTCTCCTCTGGAGTCTGCCCTTCACTCCCACAGGGGCCCCTTCTGGCCTAGGAGAGGTAACGACGCCGAGTCTGCACCTTACCACGTGCTGCCCTCGCCTCATCTCCTTCTTGTAAATCGCCCTTTGTCAAGCCCTCCTTGAATTACCCTGATCTCAGTGGGCATCAGCTTCCCGCCAGGCCGTGCCTGCATGCCTCCTTCTGCTGGGCAGGGCAGGCACCAGCTCCCTGCACCCTTGCCAATATTGGACATTGTTAAGCTTTTCACTTTTTTCCAATCTGGTGGGGGAAACATTACGTCCCAGTGTTGGATCTGCATTTGCCTGCCTGCTCAGCGTCTCATATGCCTGGTTATATCATTTGCCCTTTTTTTTTTTTCATTTCTGGGTCTTTGTATCCTCATATTGATCTGCAGACACTCTTTATATATTCTGCATATGAGTCCTTCATCTGTCTTAGGCTGTCTTAGTTTCCCAAGCTGCTATGACAAATGCCATGCAATGGGTCAGCTTAAACAACAGGAAGCTATCATCTGATGTTTTTGAGGCCAACAGGAATCCAAAATCAGGGCCTCGGCAAGGCCATGCTTTCCCCTCGTCTCTAGTTTCTGTGCTAGCTGCCGCGATCCTTGGGGGTCCTCAGCTTGGACCCCACCTCCCTTGTGTGGCCATGGTCTCTCCTTTCTCTTCCGGGTGAGGTTTCCGGCTCCTCCCCATGGCTTTCTCTGAATTTCTTCTGTTTGTAAAGGTCTCCAGTCACCTGGCTTAAGACCCATCCTCATTCGGTTGGGCCACACCTTAATTAAAATAACATCTTCAAGATTCTGTTTACAAGGGGTCCATACCCACAGGACTGAAGATCAAGATTAACATGCGTAAACAGGGGTATGCCATTCAACCTGCACGTGGGGGTTGCAAACATCCCCATGCAGGCTGCTGTCTGACTTACAGCTTTGCTTAGAGCAGAGGGAGCAGGTTTCATGGGGTTGATCTGTCGGGCCATTCCTTCAGGGCTACTGGGAAGGTGATAAAAATAGGCCGTATGTTCTCATTATTTGTGCAACTTTGATTTTTACATTTAGTCTTTGATCCAATTAGAATTGTCACAGGCATGATATTAGCTAGAGGTTTAACAATGTTTGTTTTCTTCTCATTTTGAAAAACTTATGGCCAATTGTCACCCTTTCCCCATTGAAGTGACAAATCACATTCCATCCTAAATCCCACTTCATGCATGCTGGGATCTGTTTCTGGTCCTTTTCCAACACTCCCCACCCTCGGGCCTGTCCCTTCTCCGACATATCACAGATACAACTGCGGCAGCTCACTGTGAGGCAAACGGTGACAACCCTGTCGGTGGGCTTGTACCTTCTGTCAAAGTATCTGTGAGTGATTTATTTTCTGTATGATCTTTATAATCAACTTGTCAGATTGGGAATCCTTTGGGGCTTTAATTCGGACTGGATTGAATTCTAGGTTAATTTGAAGAGATTTGACTCCTTGCAAGGTAGAGCAGCGGGTCACATGCTCCGGCAACAACCGGACATCTGGGGCTGAGCCACGTCCTGCAGCTGTGACAGAGGCAAGAGGCCTGAATGCTCTGAGCCTTGGTTTCCTTGTCTGCACAATGGGTAATGATAACACTGACGCCGCTCGGAGGATCCATGTGAAACATAAATGAGCTACGATGTGGAAATCATACGCCTGATAGCGATGAAATCAGGCATCCGTTCTTTGGGGACGAATTGTCAGTTAATTTACTCCTAGGAAGGAATGAGCACTGCCAATTAATCTATGGCCTGCCCTTGATTGTAAAGGGCACCTCTACTTCAGAGGTGTTTGGATCTGGAAAATGCACGCATTAAAATCAATAAGGTAGGGTATTGTCTGTATAATGTTAAGTCCTCCCATCAAGGAACATGGCTTTATCTTTATTTATTTAGGCTTTTCTGGAGAGGAACACTCCTTAGGGGCCCTCAACGATTCTTAATATGGTAAAGGAGCCCTGAGACTGAAAAGTTTGGGAACCATAGCTCTGCTCATGGCTTCTTTTCAACAAAAAAATCAGGGAAACCTTAGGGCCATCTCAATAGATGGTAAAAGAGCAGCTAATCAAAGCCAATACCCATTCTTAATTTAAAAGAAATGGAGGGAAGCTGTGCCAACCTGTCAAAGGGCCTGGCCCAGCCATGAGCAGGCATCCTGTACGTGGATCAGCCTGGATGTGGCCGTGGGGACAGGCTGAGCTGGGCATCCTCATGTGGAGGCACGGCCAGCGCCAGGGAGGCCTGCCGAGCCTGGGGACAGAAAGGGTGAAAAAACCCCACACATATCAGACCAGGAGAGCAGAACTGTGGCAACTCACAGCCACTTGGGAAATTCAAGCAAACCTAGAAGAGACTTGTTAGGACAATCCTGAGTTTAGCAAGTTGGCCAGCTGCAAAATAAATGTTTTTAAATATTAAGATTTTGTGCACATGACCATAACCCAATTAGATATGTCATGAAAGATGGAGTCCATTTGACAGAAGCACAAAGGGGATGTAACTGAATCTATGAAGTTTACTTGTTTTAAAAAATGAAACAAATGTGGCATAAAAAATATGAAAGCTCCAGGTGGTGAGCAAATGGGTATTTGTGATATTATTTTCTGTACTTCTCTGTATGTTTGAAATATTTCTTCATACAAAGAATACAATACCCTATTCCTGGTAGCAACAAAACTACATAGACCTAACTCTTAAGTTTTAATGGATTTGCACATCCTGTCTTAGTCAGGGTTCTCCAGAGAAGCAGAACGGATAAGATTATACATTTTAGGAGATTTATTACAGGAATTGGTTCATATGACTGTAGGATTGGCAGGTCCAAATTCTGTAGGGCAGGCCGCAATTTGGAAACTCGGATGGAAGTGAAGGTGAACTCTCCAGGAGAAGCAGGCCAGCTGAAGAAAAGGCAGAAATTCTTCTTTCTCACTCCTAAAATCCTTAGTTCTTGTTTTAAGACCTCCAACTGATTGGATGCGGAGACTCCCTGATTGCTAAGGGCAATCTCCTTTGTTGACTGTAGATGCAATCAGCCATAGATGCAATCAACTGACAAATGAGCAAATCCATCTATGAAATGCCAGTGCTTGCTTGACCAGACAACTGGATGCCATAACTTAGCTAAATCGACACATGAAATTAACCATTACATTTCCCATCATTTCTTCTATTCCCTGTCTTCCTTTTTCTTGGATAAGTATTTCTTTTGCCAGAGTACACCCTTGAGTAATTCTTTCAGAAAGGAGGGTGGCAGTAACATTTCTGAGTCCTTGCATGTTTCAATGTTCTTATTTTATTCTTAAAATAGAATGTTGGGTTTGGAATGGTAGATTTAGTAACCCTTGCTCTCAGTATTTTGACTTTCTTCTGCCATTTGGTATTGCTGGTAAGTGGGCTGACACAAGATAATGGCTCCCTTTCTCTCTTGTTCTTGCCTTTGCCCTCGTGTGCCTACTCTCTCCTGCTTTCTCTCCCTCTCTGGTCATGTCAGGATCTTCCCTCTGTTTTTGGTGACCTAGAAATGTACCATATGTGTCTAGTCTGGATGCATTTCCATTTGCTTTGGTCTTCACCTGGTAGGTTCTTGGAGCCCGAGATGGATGTCTGTACATGGCTTGGGGACATTTATCCATTTTCTTCTTTCTGTCCTTGCGCTCTCCCCTTTGGGAATGTCCATCAGATGAGTGTGGGGCAACTGGACCTACCCCTAAATTTCCCACCCCTTCCCCACATTTTCCATCACTTTCCCTTTAAGATGAACTCCTCCACAAGGACTCAGCCTGATCACCCAACTCACCAATTTACCCCTCAGATGCCTCCTTTCTGCTCCTCAGCCCATCTATTTTAAATTTCCACAGTCTCTAATTAGTTCTTTTATATAAAAGCCCATTCTTGCTTCCTGAATAAGATAACCTCTTTTATTACTAAAGATAGTAATTATACTTATTTTAAGTCTCCTTCTGTTGACTCAATGCTGTTTCCTTGGGTATCGGAGTTCCTGTTTTTGAGATGAAGCCCCTCTTTGATGGGGTGGTTTAATGCAAATATTTGGCCAGGTGGGGAGTGTACTTATTTTTGCATCTGACATTCCGTGTTCATCCGTCTGCTGCTGCCGTATCTGTTGACAAGCGTCTGATGGAGCTGGGCGTGAGTCTCCTGGGATCAGGAATCCCTGTCCTCTCTGAGATCAGGGACGCCCTGATCACCCCCCAGCTGTGCAGACAGCCCTTTGCTTCATCTGGGGTCTCGGGGGGCTCTCCACTGCCAACTGCAGCAGGGAAGAGAGACCAGCCAAGCTGCTGGCCCACATGCAGCACCCGGCTGACCACCCAACCCCCGTCCCCCCACCCCGCCTCACAGCCATCGACTCCGGACACAGGGCACTCACGCTGCTGCTTGGGACGTGATTTCCTCCCCCTTTGTTTCTTTATGTCTTTCTGTGATCCCTGCAGAATTCGGATGCGCTGAAAAGACTTTTTTCTTACTTTTGGGAAACAAACACCATGAATTTTTTTCTCTTGAATTGTTTTTCTGTCACTTGGTAGGATTTGGGGGCGCACTTAGTGTGCAATTTGATAGAGCTGTAGAATACTGTTAAACACACCCCAAAGGGCACATCCTTCTGGACCCCCAGCAAACTTCCCCAAGTCCCGTGGGGACACTGGCAGGCCCCATGTGTTGAGCAGCAGCTGGGAGTCATGGAAGCTACCAACAAACAACAGCCTTTCATTTTGGAAGATGCATTCGGATTTAGGTGCAAACTTAGATCTGCTTGACCTTCTGACACATTAAATAATCAGAATGCTCAACCAGCAGCACAGTTGATGCCTTCCAGGCGTTTCTGTGGGTGGGAAGGTGACGCCCCCCCCCGACTGTGTGAGCCGGCCTACCTGGCGTTCCCCTCTGCCCCTCAAGCCGTGCCCTGCAATGCCTGTCTGCTGACTGGTCAATGTTTTGGTTGAAGAAGATGAAGCTCTGACAGCGTTAGTGGCAGCAGACGGTTTCCGCGAAGAAGGTGGTAACATCAACCAGAGCTAGAGAACGAGACTGCACAGGGACTCCACGATGTGTGTCTGTGCACAGGCCCCCGGAAGTGACCAGGGACCCTTGGAAGTGACCACACGTTGGCTTTAGCCACTCCACCCTGCCAGGAGGCTTCGAGCACAGACCTGCTCTCTTGGGGTGAAACAGGCCTTTGGCGCCTGGCGTTCTGTGTAACGTCAGCCCTCCAGAACATCCTGTCACCCTAGAGATTGACCACATGCCACCCAGAAAGATGGCCTTACTGCAGCCCCAGCTCCAGCTCACGCCACGCCCTGGCCACCTCCGTGAGGGATGGCGCCTCCGTCCAGGCCGTCTCAACTTGCCTGTCCCCAGGGCATTACTGGGCCGAGCCCCTGCATAACTGGATCAGCACTGGGGAAATTGGATCAGGATGCACAGCTCGCTGCCCCCCTTCTCACCGCGTCCATGTCAGAGGCCCCGGGCCATGAAGCTCTGCTCGCTTCCCAAGTCCCGTCTTTGAAAAGCAGATGGCCAGCTTTGGGCCTGATTGAATTTGCGTTTATGGATGTGATGTATTTGATTGTTGCTGGAGGGAGGCTGCCTGGTCTAATAGCTAATTTGCCCATCAACGAGATTGAAACCAACTTACCTGTAAGGAACTATTTGTTCCGTGGAGGCCGCACTGTCTTCAGTGGGCAATAGGACAGCCGGTGGCTGCAAGTCCTTACTGACCAAGGCCTTTTGAATTTAAGACTGATTTCCATCAGGAAGCCCAAACGCCCTTTACCCCACAGTCCCACTTCTAGAAATGTATCCTACACAATCACAGGCCTCCACCCACAAGGACAGAAAATTCCACAAATATTCATTGCACCCTTGCCAACCCTAGTTAAGAACAAACAACCAACCTGGATATTTCCCATGGGGTTGCTGGTTAAATAAATTGAGCACTGCCCTACAGCTGTATGTCTGACGTTCAATATATACTCAAAATATAATTGGAAAGGCCAGCGGCAAAAATGTGTGCTGTATCCATTTAAAATAACAAGTGAAAAGAAATTCCGACAGACTAAGCACTGAGCTGTGAATGGGATTATTTTTTGAGGATGGGACCCTGGGGCCTTTTATATGTCCCAGCCACTTATGCGCGTTTATGTTCTAAAGCAGAGCTGCCCCTTTCCTCAGAGCCAGGTGCTGTTCTCTGCACTTTCTAGGCGCTCCTGGACCCCCGCAGACCCCGTGAGGGAGGGTCTGCTCCGACCCCTCTGAGGGGAGGAAAGGAGGGGCAGAGAAGTAGGGGAGCAGGCCCAAGGTGGTCCCGCGGGCTGGGGTTCAGCTCCAGGGCATGTGTTGTAAGCACCATCCCTCAGCCTGCAAGCACTGAAAGCAACTGTTGAGTTGAGCAATCAGGAGACAAGAAACCCTACATAGAAAAACTAGAATCGCAGTGAGAGCCCCAAACCAAATTTTCTTCTCTGATAATCTTTGAGGCAGCTGGTAAGTGCCTTTGGAGAGAGGGGCAGGAGATGATTTGGGGATATCCCGGAAAAATAAGGGACCAAAATATCACTCTCACACATGACATCGCTGCCATGAACCTCGGAGATGGTGGAGACAGGTAGAAAGTGAGGGGAGGAAGGGAAGGGCTGATGAGCGAGTGGTGCCTGGGGACTACCCCCACCCACTGTCCGTTTCTTAGTTCAGAGGTCGGCCCCTCCAGGTAGGAGGGCTTCACAGCCAAAAGAGAGGGTGGGACTAAGAGGAGAGGGTGGAGCCAAGAGGAGAGGGTGGGGCCTAGAGGAGAGGGTGGGGCCTAGAGGAGAGGTGGTAGCCTAGAGAAGAGGGAGGAGCCAAGAGGGGAGGGTGGGGCCTAGAGGAGAGGGCCACCAGGAGAAGGGCTGCCAAGAGAAGGCCCTCCAACCCACCCAGCCAGAAGAGCCATCCCAGGGGAGGGGTGAGCAGGGCACCCTGAGAATAAAGGCTGCCAAGTGCCACACTCTCCAGGAACCCTGTCTGCTCAGACTCTGCTTAGGAGCCATGACAGCCAGGGAGGAGCAGAAGACAACCCAACTGCACCCTCTTCCAAAGCTCCAGTGGCTCATGCCATGGGGTCCCCAGGGAAGGGGCTCTGGGGAAGGAATTTAGTGCTCCAGCCCCCTTCTCCCCCAGCCAAGCCCGGTCCCCAAACGAGCACCGGCAACCCCTCACAACCCCAAGGAGCACCCCAGGGCTCGTCAGTTTTCCATTCCAGTCAGTTCGCACAGAGGGGGCAGCCCAGGGCCGTTCTTCCTGCCGTATCCACGGACCACCGGGCTGAGAGAGAGGGGTGCTTTGCCGTGGTCCCTCAGCTGGTCAGTGCTGCACACGGGACTGGAAGGCAGGACTCGCAACTCACTGTTCGGTGCCCCCACCGCACCCCCCACACCCAGCTGCTGCCCTGTGCACCCGTGTCCACGGAGAGCGTGGCTGGGCGGGGGACAGCACAGGGCACGGCACCCCTCAGCACCCTCTTCCCCAGGAGCTGCTGCCGCTTGGTTCCTCTCCAGAGGGTGTTGCTTTAAAGACCCGAACCGTGGTCACATCTGCAGCAGGATTTCCTGGTTCCCCTTCTGAACCTCCCAACTTCTGACTTTCCTTTCTGTCTCCTCTTTTTCCCATTAGGGTTTCAAGAGTTGGAACATTCTAGATGCCCTGCTCTTACCTCTGATGCAGCCAAGAAGGGTTGAAGGCGCTAGGGATGTTCAAGAACCAGCATCTCTACCCTCCAGTGGGCCCCTGATGCCTGCCACTCGGTGCCAGCTTAGAAGCCACTGCAGGGACCCAATGGGTGGTGCTGTCAATGGTCGTCTCTGGGAATCCATGAATGAATCAGTGAATGAACAAGTGAGTGGATGAATGAATGAATGAATGATGGCCTTATCCTCTAGGGGTGCACCCTCTCACAGGGGATTTCAGCCCCACAGAAGGATTAGGTAGGAGGGGGCGCTTCTTAAACCTTCACATCCCTCCGAGGCCAGCCCCACCTTGGACCAAGCTCTGAGCAAGGGAGGAATTTGAAGTGAGCTGTGGGGACCCGCCTGGCACAGCACCTTCCTTTTGTCCCCCGGAGGCAGCCCCCGATCGGTCGCATGGGAGCCATGTTTGCCAAGTGCAAAGTGCGTCCGCAGCCTGGTCTGCTGGAGTTTCCCTACTCCCAGGATGTCCCCAGGAGCACGGGTCCCAGGCCCAGGAGAGTCTGTCCTGCAGCCCAGCCTGAGACATGATTCCCTGGGTCCCTGGGTCTGGCTCGGCCCAGCGTTGTCCCTCAACACTCCAGGGGGGTGGGGAGGAGATCACCCCGCACCTGGGCCTCCCCGCACAGACGTGAGGGGGCGTCACCGCTCCCCAAAGCTGACAGTGTCAACCCGGGAGCAAGGGGCTTATTAAGACACCCAAACTGGCTCCAAACGAGGTCAGCCGTCGCGCGCCGGGAGCAGAGCCAGGCCGCTGAGCCCACGAGCTGGGCTGGGTCCTGACGGGGCAGCTGTGACACCCGCGGGCCCACCCTGACCCACCCCAGCCCGCCCCTGCCAGGACAGCAGGACATGTGAGTGCCGATTCCTCGTTTTCAAAATCCGATTTCCAAGGTGCAGCACAGCGCCTGGGACCCTGCGAGGGGGTCAGCCCCTCCCACCGCCTGGCCAGTGGAGCCCGTGGAATTTTCCCGACCTTGGCTTCCTCGGTTTGCATTCCCCTCTGGCTGGGAGCTTGTGCTTGGGATCCGCCAGCGACTGGCTGGGTGACCCCGGGTGCATCACTTCACCCGTGAGCCTTCATCTCCTCCCACATAAAATGGGTGTCATCGCAGACCCCTGGCACCCGAGGTCAGTGGGGGCTTAACGGGAACAAAGCAGGTGAAGCCAATTTGCATCTCCTATAATTACAAGTGCTGGAGTGTTATCATCACCATTATTATTGAAATCAGCTCATCCGTCTTTTGTCTGCAGGAGAGTTAGGCCTCCAGCTTTCTTCTGAGCTGGAGGAGGAGGATGGGTTTTGAATCCTGTTAAAAATAACAGGTGTTTCCTGAGCATCGCAATGTGTTCCCGCCTCTGCGCTCAGAGCAGCCACTATCTGCTCCCACCCCCAAGGGCAGCTCAGGTCCCTGGGTCCCTGGGTCCCTCCTCCGGGCCTCGTGGCCTCTCCCTCCCACCAGGGGATCAGCTCCCTCCATCCGCTTCTCCACGTGCCAGCCAGGCACTCGGCAGGCGGAGCAGCACTTGAACCCAGATCCTCACCCCCACGAGGTGCAGGACAAGGAGCCCCTGCCTGGAGGCAGAGCTGGGGCGGGTGACACCAGCTCCTGGCTAGGGCCTTCTCCGGAGCAGGGAAGGTGTGGGGCCCAGTAATCGCCTGCTCGTCACCACCCGCCAGATGGGCTGTCATGGGCACTGGGGACGGGGCGCCGCAGAGGCTGTTTGCATCACCCGGGGTCGCCGCCTGCTCCTGAGCCCGCAGAGAGCACCAGGCCTGCAGCCTCGTGGTGAGAGCCCGGGGGCGCTCCAGATGCCTGCTCGGGGTTGGGGGGGAGCCGATGAGGGGAGGAGAGGTGAGCCAGGAGCATGACAGGGTGCCCAGGGGAGGGGTCGGTGGTGCCGCCAGACCTGGAGGCGAGGCCTTGGGGCAGTTGGGGTCCCATGTGGGGCTCCCAGGTGGGCTCCTCCCTCACCTGGGCTGTCCCCTGTTGGCAACTTGGGCCTTCAGGGTGGCTCTTGTAGCCTGGGAGCCCCTCCGCATGCCAGCCATGCAACAGCCATCCTCCCGGGTTCTCTTGAAGAGCACCCTTCCTCCAGGAAGATTCCCTGCTGGCCCAGGCCTCGGGGCCTCCCGGAGCTCCCAGTGCCCCAGAGGACCCAGCGTCTGGCTGCTCGTGGCTCGTGGCCTGCCTGGTGGCCAGTTACGTGTCCATCTCCTCCCCAAGCCCGGAGGCTGGGTCTGCGGCCTCCCTACCTCACTTGTTCATGCACCATGAATGCAATCATTCATTCAACAGCGTTTTTTCTTGTCGGCTCCGTGCCAGCTCTGTGCTGGCAATGGTGGCCCAGGGTGAATGTGACAAGCGGTCCCTGCTGCCCCCAGCCCCCAGTCACTACATCGCTGTCCACTGCATGACGTGGTCTGCGGCTGATAGCCAAGCAGTGTGTGTACTCGGTTCTCACCTGCCAGGGCCTGTGGGTGGGGGGTGGCTGGTGCCCCCTGTGGGCTACTACTGGGGAGGGCCAGTGGCTTCTTGTTGTGTCTGTCTGTCCTTCGCAGAATGGCATGACCACTGGACATCCCTGCCAGGCCCGGGGAAGGGCTGGAGATTTCCCACGTCACCTTCACACAAAGATAGCTCATTCTTTACTCGGGATCAGAGTTTAGCAGAAAACCTGCGTGCCAGCTTGGCACCCAGGGCCAGCCACTGTGGGGACGTCTGAGGACCCCAGGGTGGTATCGACTGTGACACCAGCACCTGTCTACATTTGGGGTCTTGCCTCTCCAAGGAAGGGGGGAGCAGGAGGAGGAAAAAGAAAGGAAAGGAGGGAGGGAGAGAGGGCAGTGCACCTCACAGCCCCTACAGACATGCCCTGCGTGCACCTCACAGCCCCCACCCCCTGCCTAGCAATGCACCCGTGCAGCCTGCCCCCCATAACAATGCGCTCACGCCTTCCGGAGCAGCCTTGGCCACCAGCTGGAGCCTGCAGGGAAATAGAAGGAGATAAAAGTGGGGAACAGCAGGCTGCGGAGAGACTGTCTAAACAAAGGCCTATTTGGGGATTGTCTTTTATTTTTAGCCCAAAGTGTGTCCGGCCTCCAGTCCCAGCCTACGGCCCCCGGGCCCATACCCCTCAGTCCCCTCGACCTAACCCCTCCAGGGCCACAGGGTGGTCCCCTCTGCCGTCAGCGCCGAGCCCGGGGACTCCACGAAGGAGGGGGCCGACATCCGAGGCTCTGACGAGGGACGACAGCAGCCAGATCTGGCTCGCCTCCCCCAGGATGTCCAGGCCTCATTAGGCCAATTAGGGCGCGCGGGAGGGCGGCAAAGCACTTGGCCCGGGGCGCGGGCTGCTGGGAGGTCAGGGGACAATTGAATTCCCCACAAGACAAATGTGATTACCAGGGCGGCGGGACCCCTCCCCCGTGGGGGCCGTGGCATAAAGGGCCCAGCCGTGGCCCAGCCGCCCAGCCATGCAGTCCCCCAGCCGCCGGCGGAGGTGGCCCGGCCTCCCCAGCCCCAGCGCGCGCGAGGCGGCCTCCATGTACGGCACGGCGGTGGCCGTCCTCCTGGTCATCCTGGTGGCCGTGCTGCAGGGCTCGGCCCCCGCCGCCGGCCCCTTCCCCTACCACATCCCCCTGGACCCCGAAGGCACCCTGCAGCTCTCCTGGAACGTCAGCTACGCCCAGGAGCTCATCCACTTCCAGCTGCTGGTCCGTCAGCCCGGGGCCGGCGTGCTCTTCGGGATGTCCGACCGTGGCGAGCTGGAGAACGCCGACCTCGTCGTGCTCTGGACCGACGGGGACAGGGCCTACTTTGGGGTAAGGCTCTCCTCTCGCGGCTCTCCCACCCGGGCCCCCACCTGCCTCTCCCAGCCTCACCCCATCCTCGCCTTCCTTAACCAGCAGAAGGAAGTTTTCCTACTGTTCTCTGGGGTTTTGAGGGGGCTCAGGGTGACCCCAACCTGTGCAAGGCTCATTCCCACCACAAGGATGCTCTGGTCAGAGGGCAACAGGGGTCCCTCCTTCCCAATCCCCTCTGCACCCCCAAACAAATGTAATGACCCTAGGACCCAGCACACCCAAGAAGCCTGGAAGGACACACATCACACACACACCACA
Source organism: Bradypus variegatus (assembly GCA_004027775.1). Taxonomy (NCBI): domain Eukaryota; kingdom Metazoa; phylum Chordata; class Mammalia; order Pilosa; family Bradypodidae; genus Bradypus; species Bradypus variegatus. The sequence goes on from PVKY010000191.1 coordinate 33,922, forward strand.
TCCCTACTGCCGCCCACCGAGGAAGCGGATGCTCACACACACACACACACACACCCATGGTCCCCACTTGCACACACAGCACCATCACCACATTGCCAGCACCCCACACCCACCAGTGCGTACTTCGTGGTTGTGTGTGGCCGAGCAGGACGTGCTGCACTCTCCCCACCCAGGGCGCAGCACACGCAGGCCTTCCACTTACACCTGCGGGTGAACTGAATGGTGCAGACACCCCCAGTGGGGAACGAACCCCACTCTGGGGAGCGGAGCCCAGGCCAGTTCACCTGGTTCGTCATTCCTTTCCTTCAAATTTCCATCCGAGGGGGAGACACCCCTTCCAGCTAGAGGCTGGAGGGAGGACCCAGGGAGTGGGAGCCTCTGCCCCACCCCAGGAACCACAGCCCGCCCTCCTCCTGCGGCTTCCGGCAACCCCACCCCACTCCCCGAGGATCAGGCTGGTCTAAAGTCAGGGTCACGTCCCTTAGCCTCAGGGCATGAGTCTATGCAGGCTAAGCGTGGCCGTGGCTGAGTGTAAGAGGGTGAGTCTGCCCTGGGCAGCCATCACCAGGCCTCAGTTTCCTCAACTGCAAAGTGGGGGTGACCACCCCCCTCCACCTTTTGGGGTGGCCATGCATCCTCCCCAGCTAATGGGGCTGATATTTCTGGAGATGGCCATGCCCCAACCAATTCCCACAGCAACTCTGGGAAGGAGTGGGGGGCTCTGGGGCTGGGTAAGCAGAGCCATCCCCAGGGAGCCACCCCTGCTCCTGGCCGTCAGCCGTCCCCAGAAGAGGGGTGAGTCCCCTTCCCTCCCAGTGGGGGGCTCTGTGCCAGCCCTGGCACAGGAGGGTCCCCAAATCTGCATGTCCATTCCTTTTCAAACAGCTTTTCCTTTTCCTGGCTACTGCGGGAACCGAGGGAATGGAGCCTTCCCGCTTGCAGCCAGATTAATTTGCACGACAATTTCCCACGAAAACAAATGCCAGCCTTGGTTTTCCTCTCTTAGCAATATGTTCGGCAAATACATTCTCGATTTCCAGCTGAAATAGCACCAGCTAACTTTCTGCCTATGTTTAAAATTAGTCCTTCTGAGAACCAGCAGTGGCACCCAGCTGGGTTTCCAGGGTGCCGCTTTCCCCTAGGGAAAATTTTGTGAAATCTTTTGCAGGTTTCTTTTTTTGTCAAGGAAAGGCAGAAAATGTGGTTAGGCCTAGATGGAGTGTTTTTTAAAAGATACTAATTATAAAGCACCTAAAGGGAAAAGGTCTGAGATGTTCCTGAAGCAAAACTGGTTTTCTAGAAGGCCCTTTTGCACCCCCACCCCACCCCTTGGAGCTTGTCCGCTGTGTCGTCCTCTTCAGGATGCAATCCTTAAGGCAGCGCTCACTGTCAAGGTCATACCTGGGCAAGGTCGGCTCTGGACAGGGGGCACGGCCTTATGCCTTGCCCAAGCCGGGCCCCATCTATACCTCTCCCATTTCTGAGATTTCACAAGCTGCCACTGCCCTTCCTGTGGGGGATGTGGGCAGTATTTGTCTGAGGCCCCTGTTCCAATCGTGGTGAAATGCCAGAAGCCTTCCGGCAGCTCCTTAACAGCACAGAGTCCTGGGTCCCACCCAGGGCAGCTGGTGCAGCTGGAGGACGAGGGTGCTGGCTCGAGGCCGCAGAGTGAGCGGAGATCAGAGCTCAACTCGGCTGCCTCCTGGCAGAGCAGACCCAGAAAGCAGGGGTGAGCCCCCAACCCCGGTACAGAGCCCAGACCTGCAGGGAGTGAGGCCAAGCCAGTCCCCGGCCCAGCTGGGCACCCCCTTTGTGCCACACAGCGTCTGCCCGACACGCGGCACCCCTGTGTTCAGAGCCTGCTCTTGTCCTGCAGGACACCTGGAGTGACCAGAAGGGGCAGCTCCACCTCGACCCCCAGCAGGACTACCAGCTGCTGCAGGCACAGAAGACCCCGGAAGGCCTGTACCTGCTCTTCAAGAGGCCCTTTGCAACCTGCGACCCCAAGGATTACTTCATTGAGGTGGGCTGTGGCCCCACATGCTTAAGAGAGGGTGGGCTGGTGTAGACCACTCTTGAGTCCTGGGGTGGTGTCCCCTTTCCTGTCCCTGGGAAGTCTGGGGCTTGGGGTGAGGTCAGCTGAACACAGAGAGAAAGCCAAGGAGGTGTAAGCCTGCAGGCAGCTGGTGGGACCGGTCAGTTTGGGGAGATCAGCTCTTTGTCAACACACAGCCGATGTGGTTTACGGACTCAGGGCGTGCCCCGGAGTGAGGGATCACAGTGATCTGATGCCTTGATTTGTCCCCCCCCGCCCCACGTCTTCTGGTGAAACTCTGGAGGGCTGGTGTCCCGGCCGGCCCTGTGGCCAGCGGGCTGTGAGGCCTCTGGGGCTCAGTCTGCCCGTCTGTGAACGGGGAAGGGAAAGCACATGCCCTTAAGGCCTGCCTGGCTCTGCCCTTCTTGTGCTGCTCCAGAAGCCCCAACTAGGGAAAAACAGCCCACCTTGCTCTTGAAGACAAAATCCTTTTAAATCCTAGCACACGTTCTCATCCGTCATCCTGTACAGTCCTTGCGGTAGGTCAGGGACAGGGGATGGCAGTTTGGCAGCTGAGGAAACCGAGGTCAGAGAGGGGAAGGCCTTGCCCGGGACTCCGGGCACGCTAGTGGCCGGGCTAGAGCTAGAATAGCTCGTTGGCATCTTCCCCTCCCCCGTGGACTAGGCGAGGGTGCCTGAGTGGGTTCACCCCAAGCACACTGCAGGGCAAGCTGGCGCCGTGTGCTCTCGGCCCTGAGCCTGGGGGCTCGGGGCCCCCAGGTTTACGTGGCCACAGGCTCAGAGAGCAAGTTAGCAACCCACCCTGAATTTAAACACACATGCATGTGTGTTCACCTGAGCCCAGGATGCCACGGAAGGCATTTCCAGGCCATGTTCCCTAGATGGCTGTGTGCTCACATCCTCTGCAGCAGGCAGGAGAGCCTGGTGCCTGCCTCCCGGCCCACTGGGTCCCTGTCTGTGGCCTCCAGCACAGCCCTGGCCAATGGAACATTCTGGGATGCTGGAAGTATTCTCTGTCTTGCACTGTCCAACACCACCCATGGCTACTGAGCACTCAAAACGTGGCCAGTGCTGTGGAGGACCTGGTGTTTTCATTTGAAAGAGCCACATGGGGCTGGGGGTGACCGTGTGGGATGGTAGAGCTCTAGGGGTTGTTTGCTGACGTGCCCTTCCAACTCGAGGGGCCTCCGAGGATTCTCTCAGTTCCTGTGTGGCCACTGACGCCTCCAGTGGCTGCTGATCCAGCCTGAGAGCTGACCCACGTCGCTAGGTGAATGGATGTGAAGTGCTTGTCACTAGGATTTATTGAGAAAGGCAAAATTATGTGCCATGCCTGGTTCAAAGGGTGGATTCTGGGGGTGGTTGGCTTTGGGTTGAACCCAGTCCCTTCCACACCGAGCTTTGAAGACCTCGCCATCGGCCAAGACAAGGGCCAGGCGTGGGGGCTAGGGCCTCATGTGTCCTCGATGACCCCGTGGGGGCCCGGGCAGGTGAGCGACAGGCTCTGTCTTCAGGACGGCACTGTCCACCTGGTGTATGGGCTTCTGGAGGAGCCATTCCCGTCGCTGGAGGCCATCAACACATCCAGCCTGCGCACAGGGCTGCAGAGGGTACAGCTGCTGAAGCCCGACATCTCCGTCCCCACCCTGCCCTCGGACCTGCGCACCATGGACATCCGCGCTCCCGACATCCTGATCCCCGGCCAGGAGACCACGTACTGGTGCTACATCACCGAGCTTCCGGAAGGCTTCCCACGGCACCACATCGTCATGGTATGGGAGGGGGGTGGGGCTGGGGCTGAGGCCCAGGTCCTTGTCCCAGCTCTGCCTTCATCCAGGGCTAGACGTCTCAGGCCAGGAGCCTCAGGACCCTGGGCCACCGTCTGTGGTCTTGGTTGACCAGACGTCTTACTGACGGTGTTAGACACTGGCCTTCCTTTCTGCTCTCTGGACCTCTGCCCCGATAGATGACCCCACCTCCAGGGATGCTATGCTCCCAGCTCCCCATCTGGACACAGCTACTGATGCCTCTGTGTGGCTATCAGGTCACCTCCTCCACTTAAGCAAAACCCGTTCAACTCAGAACTCAACTGCTCTGGGACACCCACCCAGGGATGTTACATGTGGCAACCACAGCCAGCCTTGGCTGGATGGTGACTACTGGCTTGTCCACTCGGTTGCCACACAGAGCCCAGGACCAGTCACCTGGTGTGCCCAAAGTCGCCCAGCAGGAAGGGGCAGGGGGCACCTGCAGCCACCCCTGGACCCTCTGAGCTCACAGCCTGCCCTCTGGGCTGCTCTGCCTTCCTGGTGGAGCTGCAGAGGCCTTGATGGCCGTATCCAGCCCCTGCAAGTTCACACGAGGACAGCTGCCTTCTGGTCCTGCCTTATCTGGAAGTGGCCTGTCCAGCTCTGGAGCCCTCTGTGGCTTCCTGGCAGATTCTGCCCACTCCCCAGTTGGCTGCTCAACTCTCAAATCCCTGAGCCCCAGTAACACCCCTGAAATTCGCCTCGCTCAAGCCTCCATTTTGCAGATGGTTCGGCTGAGGCCCCTGGGTGGGGAGTGGAGGTGGTGGGGGTGGAACAGAGTGGGCAGAAGGGGCGGGCGTCAGCCCCCCAGGCTCATGGGGTCACCTCCTGCAGTACGAGCCCATCGTCACCGAGGGCAACGAGGCCCTGGTGCACCACATGGAAGTCTTCCAGTGTGCACCCGAGTTCGAGAGCTTCCCGCACTTCAGCGGGCCCTGCGACTCCAAGATGAAGCCGAGCCGCCTCAACTACTGCCGCCATGTGCTGGCCGCCTGGGCCCTGGGCGCCAAGGTGCGTGCCCCCACCTCAGCCCGGCGCTGCCTCCCGGGGCCCCCGGGGCCTCTGGGGCCCCATCGCACCATGCTGGTTTCCCAGCTGCTCCCCAAGCAACTCCCCCACTTGCCTATGCGTCGTTTGAAATCCCACCACTCGTTTGAGCCATGAGCATCCAGTGCAGCCTCTGTCACTTCCCTGTAAAAATGCAAACGCCCCACATGCTTCTGTACCTTGTGGGTATCGATTTCTTTGGCTAGCTTCCCATCCGTCCAGGGTAGTGGGGGGTGGGAGGTTGGGGACTTGGGGGTAAGGCTTGGCACACCCCAACTGCGACCCCCGTCTCCACGTGAAGGTCCGTGTGGGGCAGTAACCAGCTGCTGCCAGCAGGGAGAGCCTTGCTGTAGTTCGGCCACCCCACCCACACGCTCACGGCATCTCGGGTTGGACAAGTGGGGTGTGTTTGCCCCGACCCCTTTCCAGGGACCCCTCTCTTACACACCTGCCTGTCTGCCTGGGCCCTCGGCTCCCAAAGCCTGACACCCCTCCTTCCCCTCTGTCCTGCAGGCCTTTTACTACCCAGAGGAAGCTGGCCTTGCTTTTGGGGGTGCCGGCTCCTCCAGATATCTCCGCCTGGAGGTGCACTACCACAATCCTCTGAAGACACAAGGTAGGGGAGCCCTGAGGGGGGCTTTTATGGGCCCGGCCTCTGTTCCTTCCTTCAGCAAACCCTTGCACTGGGCCACATCGGTGCCTGCGTCTGCTCAACACATCCCAGCCTGCAGGGGCTTGGCCTCCGTGTCAGGGAACCCCTTTGGCCCAGGGGCCCCTCCTGCATGCCTTGTTCATTCTCCATCCTCCGGGACCATGGCAAGCTCCCCAAGGGTGGCGCCGTGTTGGGCTTGCTTGCCACTGCCTCCCCAGCACCAGCCACACCCCGTGGCCGCCAGCCATGCAGCACTGACCCAGCAGCCACCCACCCGGCACAAGGCCAGGCCACAGTTGTTTGCAACATTTGACAGATGATGAAATTAAGGCCCAGAGGTGAAGAGAGCCTACAAAGGCTACAAAGTGAGCCAGGGTTCAAGGCCAAGAGGTCTGGCTCTGCTCTGCCCTTTGGTCTCTGCTTTGCAGCCTTATAATGGCTGAGCCTGAACTTGAAGTGGCAAGGCTGGCCTGATTCCCAATCCCTTAGAAGTTGGATCAGTCAGAGCCAGTGCAGCCTGCCTCACCTCCCACATCATTGTGCCAGCCAGAGTAGGAAGGTTCTAGGGGGTGTCCCAGCGATTCAAGGGCTGTGGAGGGAGGCCTTGCCAGGAGTGTGCCCTGGGAAGTCCAACTTCTGTTCCCCACCCCTGACCACCTGCCCTTCCCTGGCAGGGCCCCCAGCACCCACATGCTGCAACTCTGCCCTCCCCAGAGCAGGCTGGGCAGGAGGGCAGTCATTCCAGAGCCAATGGGGTCCCTGCACAGAGACCCCTGGACTCCCCTTTCTGATGTTTGTGCTCTGACTGTTGGCAGGTGCTGCCCCCAGGGCTGTCCTCAGGGAAGGGAAGGCCCTGGCCTAATCTGGGTGTATCTGGTTGTGAACTTCCCTTGCATCTCAAAGCACATTACAACATAGCGAGTGTCTGTGTTGAGTGAGAGGAGGGTGTGTGTGGGATGTACCTCCACCCCACTTCTTTGTGTGTCAGGGGTGGCAGATAAGCTTTGCTCCTGGGGTCCCTCTAATCACCCATCAGCACTGGCATGGGGTGCCCTGTTGGAAAGGACTCTGAGGCTGCCCTGGGCCCAGAAGGGTAGTGTTTTGATGGACTGGCAATGTCTGCCCTGGACCCCAGAGGCAGGGTTGTGTGGTGGTGGATTGGTGATGTCTGTCCTGGGCCCCGGAGGCAGGGTGGTCCTGTGATAGATTGGCGATGTCTGCCCTGGGCCCAGCAGGGTGGTGCTGATGTGGATGTGTGGTGGTAGATTGGTGATGCCTGCCCTGGGCACAGCAAGGTGGTGCGGTGGTGGATTGGCGATGTCTGCCCTGGGCCCTGGAGGCAAGGTGGTGCGGTGGTGGATGTGTGGTGATGGATTGGCGATGCCTGCCCTGGGCACAGCAAGGTGGTGCAGTGATGGATTGGCAATGTCTGCCCTGGGCCCAGCAGGGTGGTGTGGTGGTAGATGTGCAGTGGTGGATTGGTGATGTCTGCCCTGGGCCCTGGAGGCAGGGTGGTGTGGTGGTGGACATGTGGTGATGGATTGGTGATGTCTGCCCTGGGCACAGCAAGGTGGTGCATTGGTGGATTGTCGATGTCTGCCCTGGGCCCCAGAGGCAAGGCCCATGTCTGGTCAGTGCTGAACAAGGTAGTGACCCCTCTCCCCAGCTGGCCTGGCCCCCAATGCTAGGATGGCCTGCCCACCTCCAATGGGCCAGGAGACAGAGGCGCTGCATCATTTGGGGTTCAGGGCCCACTCCTGGTTCCCTGCATGGTGCTAAGCATCTGAGAAATGCTTATAAAGGGTTTGAGTTTTCTGAGGCTCAGAGGATAACTTCAACACAAGCAAGGCACATCTGTGTCCTCGTGCTTCTGGAAGGGGGACAAGACACACACTCAGAGGTACAGACACCTAGGAAGGGAGCAGGGCCTTAGGAGAGAGACACAAAGACACAGGCCAAGTGTCAGGATGTACTGAAGAAGAGGAGTCCACAGGGCATGAGGAAGCATGGCGGTGGCATTCGAAAAGGGCCTCGGAGGGTGGGGAGGAACTTCGTGAGGTGAGCTGCCAAGTGCAGCTTCCAGGTAGAAGGAACATCCTGCGCAAAGACACGGAGATGGGAGAGGACAGGTGGTCCATCTTGGCTGCAGTGTCGGGGATGGGAAGGGGGGCTGGGGGCAGAAAGCCAGGCTGCTGGATCACCCTGTGCCTGAAGGTGGCACAACCAGAGCCAGTAGTCAGAATGGCAAGGCTGGTCAACACTGTATCTGTATCAACAACTGAAGATACTTTCTTCTCTCTGTTACACCAGCACCTCCCACCATATACACTCAGTGGTATCTTCCCCTTGCTTTCTCTTTTAATGACACTTTTTATCTGCATAAATGGGGGCAGAAATAGCCTGATAGATAAAAATATCAGCTCCAGGTTGGCTGCACGACCCTGGGTGAGGATGGTGCCTTCTGCCCCTGTTTCCTCACCTTCTACAGCAGCTGCAAGGCTGGAGAAACTCATGCTTATAAAACCCCCAGCTTGATGCAGGCTGGGACATAATTTTTCCCCTGGCTGCATAAGTAATATTTTCTGCCACTGCTGGAATTATCTAATCCCCACACAGAGAAGCGTATAAGTCAGCTTGGGCCTCAGCGTGATATGGGATTTATTGCTCATTTAAAACCTGAAAGCAAATGGATTTTTTGAAAACTCCTTAAGCATCAGGGAGATCTGTCTCTTTCTGATTATCTAGCTGTATTTATGGATCCTTTGCCAAATATAAGGACGTTCCTGTCACTTCACATATCTTGAGACGGGCTGCTTTTCTATAAATATCAAGATTCTGCAATTATTTCATTATTTAATCCCCATCCAAATTTAAACCAATTGCCTCTCCTTTTTTATTATTGTCCTCTGATGTAACCAGCCCAGAGATGCAGAAGCTGTTTGAGTTTGGACATTGTTGGGGAATTGGGGGTAGGAGGGTGGAAGGCAGAAGGCAAGGTGGGGTGTTCTTGGCTTTACTTTAGAATAAGCGAGCCACGGGGTGTCCCCTGGAGATGCCCAGCACCCCAGTGAACCAGCCCTGAGCCTCACCCCAGCTTGGCCCCTTCCCAGGGTCTTCAGCTCTGGGTCTGAGCCTCAGTTTGCTCATCTGTAAAATGGGGTGATGACGCTGCACAGAATTTCTGTGAAGGTGGTAGGTTCCGTTTAAACAATTTTGGCATCCAGGGCAGATGTGACTATCTGCACCTCCCTTTTTGTGTTGTTTGCTTTGTTAAAAAGGACAAACATATATACTATAGGAAAAATGGAAAAAGAAGAAAGGCTCATGGAAGATAAAACTCACGCCCAGCTCCCAGCTCCCCATCCTCAGGCAAGCGCTGTCTGTCAGGGCAGAGCATCGGGGCAGCTTTTTCTGTACGTGTTCATCTCTTTCTTGTGACCACAACTTTTTATCTGAGTCTTTTCACATCATCTTGATCACTTGTCCATGTAGACTAAAACGCCTTGCAAATTTCACGTCACTGGCAGCCAAGGGCCCTTCCCCACGTGGAATTCAAGGTGGGAGCCCCTTCCCGCCACCCAGGCTGGGTCTGTCCGTCTCCCATCCCTGCCGCATGCTCCCAGGGGTGGGGTCGTGTCCACCCAAGGCTCTGCCCACCGGGGGCTCTGTACAGTGGGACTGAGCCCTAGTGGTGGCCTTGCAGGCAGGGCAGGGCTGAGAGGGCTCTCTGGAGGCCTGAGGATGGTAGGGGTGCTCCTGCACACCCCAATCTCTGGGTCTAGAACCATGCATGACTGCTGGGAGGCCTGACTGAGGAGCTGGGTGGACCACGTAGCAAACTGCAAGAACCAGCCACTGCAGCCACATCGGGGGCACACACAGTCTCCCCCATAGGCAGGAGCCCCGACTTTACCTTTGAAGAGGCTCTAATGGGCCCATCCAGCCTCCTGACTGTGAGCTGAGGCCCAGAGGGGCACAGCAGCTCCTTCAAGATCCCCCGGCACCTGCTGACCAAGCGGGACCCGGGCCACTGGCCTGGGACCAAAGCCCTTCCGACGTGGCCTGTCTGCAAGGCCAGCTTGGGAGACGGATGCACCAGGGCAGCCACCATCCTGCAGGATAGCAACCAAAGCAGAAGAGGGAAGCCGTGAAAAGGATGCACAATCTGTGAGCTGGGCTGCCCACTGGGCACCCCCATCCCCCTCGGCCTGAGCCTCACTCACGAGGGTTCCCGCAGGACGTTTTCCAGCTTGGGTTTCCGTGCAGTGGGAAGAAGGACCTAAAAGCAGTCCGAAGGCAGAACCCAAGGGGCCCACGGTCCCCACATCTTTACAGGGATCTGTCCCCCACCCCCCCAACAGCACATTTCCAGCCACCCGCCTTTCTCCAGTGGTCGCCTCAGTTGAGTAAGTCCAGCAGCTCCTTCTCCCCATGTGGGTCCTGTGGGTGGCCGTGCCGCTCTCGGGGGGCTGTCATGTGGGGGCTGGCACAGGGCCAGGGCAGGCCCGGCTCACTCCGCCGTCCTCCCGCAGGCCGCCGCGACTCCTCGGGCATTCGCCTGTTCTACACGGCCACGTTGCGGCCCCACGATGCGGCCATTATGGAGCTGGGCCTGGTGTACACGCCGGTGATGGCCATCCCCCCGCGGGAGCCGGCCTTCGTCCTCACCGGCTACTGCACGGACAAGTGCACCCGGATGGTGAGTGGGGCCGGGGCAGGTGGGGGCCCCGAACCTGGGCTGTGGGGGCGGCTTTTGGTGCCGGCACTTTCCTTCCGGCAAGAATTGTGGCACCTGTCCATCCTCGCTGCACGCACACCTGCTCATCCACTCACGACATTACAAAATATGCTCTACCTACCTGAGTAACACGTCACTACCTGCACCGCTAAAAACACAGGTGTTTCCTCCAGAGGGCGTGCCCCCTGACCTCAGAGCCCCTTCCCCACCTCCCCAGAGAGCAGGTATTGGGTGTCTTGTGTCCTTCCAGACTTTTCTCCCATCTGTGCCTCCTTCCTTCGGGTGATGGAAATACGTAGTTTGGAGGTGGTGGTGGGGGCGGTGTTTAAACAAATGGAATAGTGCACGCTTGTCCTGTGACTCACCTTTTACTGCTGCACAGGATTCCACAGGATGAGTCTTTATACATATTTAACCAGAGCTGGGCAAGAGGGCACCAAGCAGGGTGCCAAGGGTGGGTGAAAACCTAGACTCCCGCTCTCCCACTGGGCAAGTACGGGCCAGCGTGTAAGCTCTGCAGCCAAGTGGGGGCTCAGCTCCGGGGTGAGGGGTGAGTGGCTCCAACGTCTGCACCCAGGCACCCGCCTGATGCACCCCAGGCCTGGCCCGTGATGACCTGTCCCTTCCTGCTGGGAATTCAGGTGGTCGTCTGCTTCACGGCAACAGAAAGATGTCTGCAGGGAAGGTCTTGCATCAGCCTCCTTGCACCTGTGGGAACACAGCTCTATTGGGTAGATTCTAGAAGTGAAATTGCTGTGCAAAAAGGACATGCCTTTTTTCTCATTTTCATATCTAATGTGAATATTAATATCTAATCGTCACAGTAGTCAGAAGTGGTCCAAGAGGGTGTCCTGTGCCCAAGACTCACCAACCCATCCTCTTACTGATATCTTAAACTTCTTCCTAATCATTTGTGAGAAAAATATTTCCATGTTGTTTGTTTATTTGCAAAGCCTGTGGGTCTTTTCACCTGTTTCCTGTGAAGCTCTCATCCTTTTTCTGGTTTTTCTGTGGTGTGTGTCTTTCTATTATTGATTTCTAGGAGTTCTTTTTATATTACGGATGCTGTTTCATAGCCTTAGGCGTGTGCCTTTACTTCTCGCAATGACCTGCTGGGTGAGGGCTACTCCCCATCCCACAGAGGGGAAACTGAGGCCCCATGAGGCCCGGAGCTGGCAGCTGCAGACTGGGGACCCCAACACAAGTCCGTCTGACTTCTAAGCCTGGGCCTGCAACCATGGTGGCTCTGCGATGAGCTTTATGATGAGTTTCTCTTTCGAGTGAACTGACTGGGGCCCCCACATCCGCGGTGACGTGAGGGGGCAGAGCCGCCATGGACGGCTCAGGGGGGGCACTGAGTGGTACAGAAGCAGCTCGGGTTCTGTTTGGGAGAGCAGGGCAGCATACATTTTTAGGAAATTGTCCATCTAAAAGAAATTAACACTGGCTCAGGGAAAACTTCCCTTTTCTGGAACGTTCCCTCGTGCCCTGAGCGCGACGGCCATGTTGGCAGCTATGAAGCGGGGGTCTTGGCGACAGGAACGCCTGCCTGGGCTGCCACACAGATGATGCGAGGTTGAAATGGGACCCGTTCCCTGCACAGTCTGTCGTCCCCTGGACATGAGCTCCTGGACCACGTGGGCCGCGGCTGCTCGACTGGGTGGCTATGTGCTCAGCCCCAGGGGCCAGCCGGAAGGTGCTGCTGGGTGGAGGACGGATGAACTGATCCGGCAGCAGGGGCTCGAGCGTGACTGAGGCCCAGGAGGCCAGGCCGGGGGCTGCGGCGCGGGGAGCTGACCCTGCCTCTCCCCGGCCCCCAGGCCCTGCCGCCCGCGGGCATCCACATCTTCGCCTCGCAGCTCCACACGCACCTGACCGGCAGGCAGGTGGTCACGGTGCTTGTCCGCGACGGCCGGGAGAGGGAGGTCGTGAACAGGGACAGCCACTACAGCCCGCACTTCCAGGTAGGGGACCGGGCCTTGGCCTTGCGACTGATTTCTAGTCTTTTACGTTACAGATGTTAGTGCACTGTGGCGTGTGCTGGTTACCCCCCACATCCTGCCTTTACTTCTTGCCGTGACCTGCTGGGCGAGGGCTACTCCCCACCCCACAGAGGGGAAACTGAGGCCCCACGAGGCCCAGAGCTGGCAGCTGCAGACTGGGGACCCCAACACGGGTCTGTCTGACTTCTGAGCCTGGGCCCGCAACGGCACATGGTTTTGTGATGAGGTTTACGACGAGTTTCTCTTTTGGACGAAGTGATTGTGGTCGCCTCCTTGAACTTCCCCATCTTCAGAGCATTAAGCAACTTTCCCTGGAGGCTGAAACGAGCAGAGGCCCCAAGCCTGCCCAGTACACACTGTCTTGCAGCAGATCGGCTCCAGCCAGAAACTGCCCCCCTTGTTGTTTGATCTAAAGGTGGATACTAGCTCATGGATTTGGGGGACCCACACTTCTTGGATAACAACTGTCTGGCTCTAATGCTTTCCTGGCCAGAGGCCACCCCAGGCTTCCAGCCAAGCAGATGGGACAAAACTCAGTCCCAGGAGGGTCAGGGGTACCCCAGCTTTGGGGAGGAAAGAGGGAGACAAATTTGAAGGCTGGGCCTGAAATTTCCTCTTCTCCCCCCCTCCCCCCACCCCCACACCCCAGGAGATCCGCATGTTGAAGAAAGTTGTGTCTGTCCGTCCGGTGAGTGCCAGGACAGAGTGCTCTGGGTGGGGATCCCCTGGGGAGGCAGGGGCTGGGGGAGCACCCGCCCCAGGAGAGAGAGAGGGTGAGCATGGGGCAGAGTGGGGAAGGGGCTTTGCAAAGGCCTTCTGGAACCCGGCCATGCAGGGCAGGGGTCTGGTGTGACAGGTGGCACACAGGGCACGTCCTCTGGCCCAAGCTGACTCACGCGCCGGAGAGCTTTTAGAGAGAGAGATGGGGGCATCAGCACCCCAACTCTGCAAAAAGGAAAACGCAGGCTCTGGTGGGGAATTTCCTAAGGCCCCCCACCCCCAGCCATGGGTCACTGGGTTACAGGAGCCAGCGGGTAAAACCCCCAGGGCACCAGATGATGGCCCACGTAGGGGGTGGAGGGTGGGGCCGCTGTGCGGTCCTCAGGAGTGGAAGGACCCCTGAGGCACCCCGATACCTGAGGCACCCTGACGCTTGGGATGGGAGTGTGCTGGGGACTTGGGGGCAGGTGCTAACGGGCGTCTGTTGGTTCCAGGGGGATATGCTCATAACTTCCTGCACATACAACACACAAGACAGGGAGCAGGCCACCGTGGTGAGTCAGCTCTCGCCTCCCTGCCGCTGCCCAGGTGCACGGGTGGGTGGGACTAGGTGGGATTGGGGCGGGACTCCAAAAGAGCAAGGGAACTCTTCTTGCACCAGAAGCACCTGGGAAACTTTTGGAAATGCAAATTCCTAGATTCCATCCACACTTACTGAATCTGAACTCTGGGTGGTGAACATATCAGTCTGAGATTCAACAAGCTCCCAAGGTTATGTTGATGTCTGCTCAAGTTTGAGAACCATGGTATTTAAGGCAGGTTCTCCAGAAAAAGAGAACCAACAGGATGGATATATATATATTTAGAGAGAGAGACAGAGAGATTTCTTATAAGGAATTGGCTGACATGACTGCAGGCTAGCAAGTCCAAACTCCATAATGCAGGCTGCAATCTGGAAACTCCAATAAAGGTGATGCTGAAGTCCTTCCTCCTAATTCCCCAGGGGAAGCCAGCTGGTTGGAAATTCCGGTAAGAGGCAGGGCTGAAGCTGAGTCCAAATTCCTCTTCTGATCTTTGAAATCCTAAGTTCTGGCTTTTAAGACCTCAAACTGATTGGATGAGGAGACTCCCCACCTTGCCGAGGACAAGCTCCTTTGTTGATTGTAGATGCAATCAACTGGTTGTAGATGCAATCCCATCTTGAAATACCCTCACATTAATAGGCAGGCCAGTGTTTGACCAAACAACTGGACACCATCACTGAGCCAAGTTGACACTTAAACATCACTCATGGCAAAAAACATTTATCAGCACCTGGGTGCCTGGCCCTGTGCTGGGGGCTGGCAACCAGCCATGGGTGTGAGAGTTGATCTTGGCCTCCATGGACCTCAAACTCAACCAAGGGAGACAAGCCTACAATACCTGCTACAAGGGACAGATTATGATAGAAATTAAAAACCAGGTGGAGGACCATGGGCAGGAGCAGGGCCAGGAAAGTCCTCGCCACAGAAGCGACCATCAGATTGAGGGCAGACTAGGGGTGAGGTTGGTGAGGTGTAGGGGGTGGGGAAGCTGGGAGAGGGCTCCAGGCTGAGAAGCAGGTGTGCCAGGGCCCTGGAGAGCCATGTGAGCTTGGCATCACGTGGAGAGGGGGAGACAGGTGAGGAGGGGGCTCACCGAGCTTTGACAAGCCTTTTGCTGTGCTGTAAAGCAGCAAAGGCCCTTCTTCACACCAACACTTCCGGCAGGCAAACACAGTCCTCAGGACCCCGCACTGAAGAGCTGGGTTCCTGCAGGAAAGTGGGGTGGCCTGGGGCCGTAGCACCAGTGGTCCACTCTCCTGGCCTCTGCCAGCGAGGCTCATTCCCTTTGGCCGCACCCCCCTGGGAGGCAAGTGCTCCTCTCCTGTAAAAGGGGGGCTGGCCACAGGCCAGATTCTGGGGCAGGGGGAGCTCAAGGAACCCCACCCTGCCCCCTGCTGCATGATGACAACGCTGTTGGGTTGCCCAGGAGCCTCTGGTCACCATCTCCTCTTCCGGAAACCCTGTTCCTCTCAGAGCCAAGTTCTGGAAAGGCCCGGCAGCTGCTGCTGGGTTCGCAGTGGGAAGGGAGATCTCCCCAGCCATCCTCAGTCCCCAGACCCCCGTCAGGAGGCTGCATCCACTCAGGGTCTGTCGCTGACTCCCGGGAAACCACAGGGCTTGTCCCTATGTTTTCTCTGGGACTCAGTTTCTGTATCCATAAAATGGGCACAACCATGCCCCAGCCCCTTGGGCTGGTTTGTCTTTCTCTGTGACTTTCCATGCCCCCAGCTGTGCATGTATCCAAGGACTCTTTTGCTGGCTGGCTCTCCTGGCGAGGACCTGCATCCAGGGACAGGGACATTGGCTTTTTCACTGCTCTGTTCCTGGACCATGAATGGATGATGAATACAAGGAATAAAGAGAAAGACGAGAGCCCCTGAGAGGATGTGCCCCCTTGTGGTGGCTTAGAGCAATAGACAGGTGCTGTATCCATGATGGAGGCCTGAGGCTGAGGGGCTGGCTGCGCCACGCGCTCTGCTCCAAGCCTGTGGGGAGGCTCCTTCCTTCCTCTTTCAGCCCCTGGTGCTTGCCCTCCGCCCCAGGCACCCCTTGGCTTGTGGCCGCACCACTCTGGTTGCTGCCTCCTTCTGGGCTGTCAGCTCTGTGCCTTGGTGTGTGTCTCAATTTCCTCTCCTCTCTCTTGCAAAGACACCAGGTCATTGGATTTAGGTCCCATCCTACACCAGGAGGTCGTTCTCCTAACTTACTCTCGGCCACGAAGGCTTGATTCCCAGACAGGGCCCCATTGACAAGCTCTGGGGGTGGGGCATGACCGAGCCCTTTCAGGGAGATGCAGTTCAGGAGGCGCCTTCTCCACCCTGCAGGGGGGCTTCGGGATCCGGGAGGAGATGTGCGTCAACTACGTGCACTACTACCCCCAGACGCAGCTGGAGCTCTGTAAGAGCGCCGTGGACCCTGGCTTCCTGCAGAAGTACTTCCACCTTGTGAACAGGTGAGGGCCTCTGGAGGGGGCTGGTGTGGGCTTTTGCCCCCGGGGATGGCGGGGGAATCCCCAGCATGGAAGCCCTCCAGACTCTGTTAGGCAGCTGGAGGAAGGCGAGGGATAGAGGCGGAGTAGCAAGCTTGCCCCATTCCCCGTTGAAGTGCCTGTGGCAGGCATCACTAATTAACCCCTGCACGTGTTGCCTGGAGAGCCTGGACTTGGCCTGAGAAGGCTCCTCGGCCCAGCCCTCTGAGCAGACATCACCGATTGGAGGTGACGCAGGAGATGAAGCCTATAGCCATATTGGCCAGGAGGCTACACCAAGACGGCCTCAAGGAGGGCCATGGAACCAGCAAGCTGGAGAGGAGGTGGCCTGAGGCCACTGCCCTGTCTGTAGGGAGGCGTCCGCCATGCCTGCTGGCCACCCGCCCCGCCCTGTGCTGCCTTCAGGCTGAGCTGTTCCTCCTCCCGGCCAGGTTCAACAGCGAGGACGTCTGCACCTGCCCGCAGGCCTCAGTCACACAGCAGTTTGCGTCTGTCCCCTGGAACTCATTCAACCGCGACGTGCTCAGGGCCCTGTACGGCTTCGCCCCCATCTCCATGCACTGCAACAAGTCCTCGGCCGTGCGCTTCCAGGTGCACCCTCCTGGCGGGGGCGGGGGGCGGCGGGGGCAGGTAGCAGGGGGGCCACGCTGGATGGAGGGGCAGCCCACCCTCGGTGACACCGCACCCCTTTCCGATGCCCACTGGCAAGTCCTGCGGGCTGCCCACCCCTCCGAGCCCAGGCAGCGCCAAGCCCCATGGAGGACCCACCTCCAAGAAGCTGGCGAGAAACACTCCCAGGAAACAATCAGAGAAAATGACCAGGTGGTGGCAGACAGGCCCACAGACATGTGGAGGGAGGGTGGGATGGTGCCGCCGCGGGAAGGTGGCTGGCTACTCTCCCCTGGGCCACGGCACCACCGGGGCCTGGTGTTGGCTCCCCAGCAATGTCTGTGGAGTGAGCAGAGCGCCAAGCAACCTCCCCCAGAAACTAAAAATAAAGCGCTGGGGCGGGGAAGGCGAGAAACCAAACCTTCTACGCGGCAGGCCCCTTCCCTCCTCCCTTGGCTGAGCCCGCCTGGGCTGCAGAGGCATTTAATTTATTCCCCAGCTGAGCTGCCTGCCAGGAGACGGGCGTGCATGCCCAATCCATCACCTGGGACCCTGCAGCCTGGAGATCCGGCCAGCTGATCTCTCCTGGAAGCACTGGGGAGCCAGATTAATTGTGAAATCAAACATTTCCAGCACCAAGGGGTGGGCCACGCTAGGGGCTGTCTGTGCAGCACAGCACACGTGCAGACGTCTGCTGCGGTTGAAAACTTGGCACTGGGCATGGCCCAGTCGGAAAAAGATGGCCAGGAAGCCGGTGTCTGCACCCAGTGGCTCCCATGCCATAGTTCAGTGAATGATTGAACTGAGGGGTGGGCCAGGGAGTACAGGGAGGCCAGATGCCCCCCAGGAGCTGTTACTGAGATGGGGGTCCCACAGGAGGAGTGACTTGGGCAAAGGCACATGTAGCCATGTGCTGGGGTCACCATGACAAAGCACTGCTAGCTGGGGGGCTTGAAGCAGCAGAAACGCATTGTCTCGCAGTTCTGGAGGCTGGAAATTCAAAATCAAAGTCTCCATAGGGCCAGGCTCCCTCTGAAACCGGGGAAAGCCTGGCCTTGCCCGGCACCTGGTGGCTGTTGGCAATCCCCGGTGCTCCTGGCTGGCAGCCACACTGCTCCGTCGTCACGTGGCCTTCTTCAGCGTGTCCTTCCCACTCTTCTCATAGGGACACTAGTCACATTGTATTTAGGGCCAACCCTAATCTGGTTTGGCCTCAACTTAACTTGATGACCTCTACGAAGACTTCATTCCCAAGTACAGCCCCATTCCAGGTGTCAGGCGATTGGACGGGAACACAGCTCCTGGCGTACACAATTCAACCCACGATAGAGTGGGTTCAGTCTGAGACAAGGAGGGTTTGAGAGCAAGAACTCAAGAGGTCATTGGGAGAGTGGCTGGGAAGCAGTGCCTCAGTTTACTGCCTGTTCCTCCCTTGCAGGGTGAATGGAGTCTGCAGCCCTTGCCCGAGATCATCTCCACTCTGCAAGAGCCTGCCCCACAGTGCCCATCCGGCCGGGGTCAGAGCCCCGCGGGCCCCGCTGTGGTCAGCATCAGCCGGGGCAAAGGCTGACTTGCCCCTCCCCCTCCCCACCCCTCCCCCCGTGCTGTCCCACCCCCTCCCTCTGTGAAGACCCCCCCGGAACAGCTCTGTGTTTCCAGGAGGAAGGGTCCCAACTAAGACCCCACCTGAGCCATGGCCCAGCCCAGCCCCCTCCCCAGGCTTTGAGACTCCGGCATGGCTGAGAGGGTCCTGGGAGTTTTCTGGTGACCTATATGCCCAGGAGAGGGCTAACTAAGGCCTCGTCCACGCCCCATCAACATGGTGGGAGCGTCCATTGCCCCCAAAGCCGTCGCCATACCTGACCCCCAACCCCCAGTCCTTGACCCTGCCCACCCACTCGGCTGCCCCAGGCGGCCCCCACCCCGCCCAGGAGGATCTGTGTTGGTGTTCGAGGGGTGCGGGTGTTACTTAAAGATTTCCCCATGGAGCGGCTCGTGCATCACCGTGGGCGTCTTCCCTGCCAACAGAGGCAGGACAGGGCATTTAGCTGGTTAGAGATCTGCCTGGGGAAATTGCTCCATTGCAGAGTAAACAGATATTTTCGCCCACCTAAAGGGAAACCCTAACAACAACTATCACCACCGCAGAAAGACAAGACAGCAAGAAGATGGCAACAGTCCCAGTGAGGAGCTGGGTGCCAGCCCCATGGGGTGGGGGGCTTATCACCCCCAGGCTGCTTCTCCCTATGGTGTAAACAGGAGAGAGCAGACCAGGCCCTGGAGCCGGACCTGCGCAAAAAGCCCAGTTCAGCCACTTAGTGGAGGTGTGACATGGTCCTCCCTGACCCTCAGTTTCCTCTTCGGGCCCAGGTCTTCTGACCATGCCCAAACGCCAGCCCAGAGGAGAGCAGGTATAAGCCTAGCCCAAACCACCCTGAGAGGCAGCTGTGTCATTGCAGTCTCACAGATGAGGCAAACTGGAGTTCAGATAGGAGAATCGCAGAGAATTTGGGATAATCAGGAATCACATCCAGTTCCAGAACCTTCTTCTACCCACAGAGACCCACCCCCCTCCACTCAGTCTGGCGCCCTCATCTCTGACCCGAGGGAACTGGCTGGTCATCCTCTCCCTCCCAGCAGCCTGCCCGGCTCCCCATGCAGAGGCTGCAGCCCCCAGCTGCCCTTAGCCGCCCCTGCCTGCCGCCAGGCTCAGCAGCAGCTCCGGCTCTTTAGGATTCGAGTGTGTCCTCAGGAGCTGCCGTTTCAGGCTGGCGCTGGATGAGTTTGCCTCCGGAGCCCTCCCAGCCAAGTGTGGCATGGTGCTGCCCCTGTCCCCCTGATGGATGGGGACCTGGAGGCTTAGAGGCCTTGGGTCACCTGCCAAGGTCACACAGGGGTGAGCTGCAGAGCCCCAACCGGACCCCCTGGCTGTCTGACTCAAGTCTGAGCTCCCAAACCCCCATTTCCTGACTTACGGTGCAAGCATAAAGCCTGCCCCCAGGGCCGCTGTGGAGACTAGCCAAGGAGACGCGGAAGTGCGTCACCACTGACAGCTCCAAGCCCAGGCGGCTCCCCAGGGCCGCTCCACCTCCCAGAGCCCCATTCTCATTCCCTCCTCTGCTGGGTGGCCCTGGGCACACCCCTACCCCTCCTGGTTCTCCGCTTTGAGAATAGGGGTCTCCAGTCCCCCAGGGGGCAGGTCTGTGAGGCGTGCAGAGCACCCAGCTGAGGGGTGCTCCCCTGCAGTCAATGGAGGGATACCTGGGGAGGGATGTGTCTGCCTGACCCCCTGGGCCGTCACAGCAAACCTGCTGGCCTGCAATGGGGGCACAGGGGCTTGCGCAAGAAAAATCAGGATGGCATCGCGGTCAGGTGCTCCCTCGGCCACACGGGGGGAACCGACAGGACAGGAGAGGGTGGAGGCCTGTCCGAGGCCGCAGTACTGCCCCGAGCGAGAGGGCTGGTGGAGCAGAGCAGGCAGGCAGGGGTGCGGGGGCGAGAGGGGTCAGGCAGAGTCCACACCTGCCAAATTCTAGAATGTGGGAGAAAGAGAGGTCGAGGGGCCTCCTCCCACCCCCTCCCATGCGAGCACTGGGCCTGCAGGGGGCCTGAGGTTGTGGCCACAGCCTTTGCTCCGGCCACAGGCCCCTGGCCCCTGGCTCACATCGTGGCGTCGGCTTGGGGACCTCCCCTCTGTCCCGCGCCGCAGGTACAATCAGTGTTTTGCCCTGGGTGCTCCTTGCCCCTTCATCCTCTGAAACCAACCCCCTTGGAAAGGGCTGGCTCCAGGTCTGTGGGCCGCAGTTGCTAGGAGATGGCTCCCGGAGTGTGCCAAGGGAGAAGGGCCCGGACGAGCGGGCTTCTGCCCAGGGCAGCCCCGAGGCATCACCCTGCAGGCCTGGCCCTGGCAGCTGAGCCCGCAGGCAGAGGAGGGCTTGGGTGAGCTGGCTGGCATTTGGAGGATGAGCTCATGGGCAGGGGCACTGGGCACTTTCAGGCTTTAACTCCTGAAGATTGAAGAGAGAGCCTGGATGAGGGAGAAAGGAGGGAGCGGCTATAGCCAGGAGGGTCCTGAGGCTGGCTGGGGGTGACACAGCAACCAGAGGCAGCCATGCCAGGCGCAGTGAGGAGAGCGCAGTGGGGTGGGGCCCCACACATGCTCTGTGCTGCTCCCCCTACGAGGACAGTCTGTCCCTAATGTCACACCAGGGAGGAGACCCTCCAAGGACTGCAGGTCTTGCTAGGGCCCCCGAGCTTCCACCTGGGGGGACCTGAAGCTCACTTTCGAGTGACCAGGAGCCGGAGTGCTGAGCCACCCTGCTTCTCTGAATGTGACACAGTAAGACCCTTCTGTGACCAGCCCTGGGCGTCCTGCTGCCTCTGTCTCACCATTGTCTGCCAGGGCAGGGCTGGGTGACCACAGGGCTCCTGTGGGGGCAGGGCCTGTCCTCCGCAGGGAGCCCACCCAGGTTGTCCCCAAGCCAAGGCAGGATGAGGGGGCACGAGGGCCAGGCTCCCCCTCACGGATGGGGGACGGCAGCCCAGGTCAGGCAGCCCGTCAGGCCCAGCCTGGGCACCGCCTGGCATGTGACGGGCGTGATGCCCATGATGACACGTCTGTCCTCACGCCTTCCCTCTGCCAGATGCTTTCAAGTGCCGTCTCTGTGAGCTGTGCTGAAGGGAGATGGCCCTGGGCCAGCTCTGTGCACGTGGGGTGTCTGGGACGGCAGAGGAAGGAGGGAAGGCAGAGCATGAAATCACCTGGGCATCTTGCTAGGAGATGGACCTCTCATCCCTGACAGCCGGGCTCTCCCTGAAGCAAACGTCCCTGCTGAGTGCAACAGGGCCCGGGAGCCCGGGATCTGTGTTGCCCGTGATGGCCCAGGGAGCAGACGTCCTGGGCACTGAGCTAGAGCTGGGTTAGAAGGAGCTGCCCTCCTGCCCTTGGCCATCCCCAGCCCACCCAGGCCCCTGGCAGGAGCCCCGAGCTCCGGGAACTGCAGGGGCCGGGAGGTGGTGGGGACCGAGTCTTTCTGGAAGCCCTGACTCCTCTCCCCTGGGACTTCCAGGCGGCTCTGCTCTTTGCTGTGCAGGCATCTTCAGCAACTGCGGTCCCTGCTGGCAGGACTGAGGGCACCTGCTTTCCTGAGAATTTTTAAAGCAACCTGCTGCAAGATGCTCATGTTTGGATGTGGAAGACGTCACGTGGGCTCCCTATGCCTCGTAGCTTGCACCACGGGAAGGCAATGGTGGGGTCTTTACTGCGTCCCTGAACCTGGTGCCCTTTCCAGAGGGCAGGGTGATTCTTAGCAGAGAAGGAAATGCAGGCAGAGCAGGGAAGAGCATCTCTGGAAGTTTCTGTTTCCGACATTCAGTGTTTCTCCCCCAGGCTCCGTGCATGGCCCACAAGAAGTCAGTTGGATTGGGATCTGGGCTCAGGGTTCTCCTCGACCTCAGCCTTCCTCCAGGGACAGTCTGTGGGAGGAGTGTGGTCATGTGGGCCGAATCCCAGGGTCTGGGGCCAAAGCTCAGCCTCTGGGGAAGGAGGCCAGGCCTCCTGGGCAGCCCTTGGCCTGCCCCTTCCTCCAGGAGCAAACTGCCTGTGAGGGCGGCTGCAGAGGTTCCTTAGCCCCGAGCAGCATGAAAGCCGACGGTCTAGAGGGACCACCTGAAACCCAAATGTCTCCTGTGGCCTCGCCTCGACTGGCCCCGACCACAGCGGCTGTGCAGCGCCAGACCCAAAGGCAGCCAGGGCCCCAAGGACCCCTGAGCCCGAGTTGCCTCCTTGCTTCTTGCATGTGTCTGTGGGAACCCTGCTCCCCAAGGCCCCCTCGCATTGGCCACACGCAGAGAGGGCAGGACAGTGGGCATGGGGTGGTGTGGGGCGGCCTGGCCCCCGGGCAGCCCAGTGGGCATCCTGCTGGTTGGAACCAGGAGGGGCAGTGTGGGGCGGGGATGGGGCAGACGCCCGGCTCTGGGGTCCACCCAGGAGGAGGGGCAGGCCCATTCCTTGTCACTCAGGCAGATTTCAGAGCGTTCTGAAGGGCCAAGAGGCAGGTGCAGGAGGGCTACCACATTTAAGGGCTACCACGGTGCAGGGCAGAGATGCAGAGCCTCCCAGGGGCCACGTCATCTCCACGAGAACCAGGAGTGCATAGGCAATGTTTCCCCGTCAGATGACAAGGATAAAGGGGCCCTTACCCAGCCTGGAAGGCTCTTACCAGCAGGCAGCATGGCTCTCCTGCCTGGACCTGGGGAGCAAGGGCCTCATGGGGAAATCAAGGCAGGAGCTGGTACTTCAGCCCAGATGAATAACGGCGAGGTCAAGGCAGACGGGGCTTCCTGGCTCCCCGCCCCTCCTAGGATCTGAAAGACGAGCTGTCCTGCAGTCTGGCTTTGACAAACCTGGCACACATGCCATGCCTTCCTTACTGCAGCCGTGGCAGACATCATTAGCTGATCCCAGATTCCTTTCTCTCCAGGTCCACCCACAGCCTGGTGAGGCCTCAATGAGATCTCCGGGCAGTGTTGCCAATTGACATAAAAAGTGAATTTGCTGTTTCTGCTTTCACATTGGGTTTATCGAGTATGTACTGAGAACCTGACAAGAAGCAGGCGGGGGGCTACAAGGCAGAGTTCCTGAGCCCCAGATGTGGACAGGTATGTTTTTTAGTGATGGGGATAATTAACCACAGAAAGGGCCACTTTCAGTCCTCTTTCCAGTCTCCCTGCTCTTCTCCAGGGAGCCCATGTGCTTTTTGGGGTCTGGGGTCTGGGGGTGTGGGTGGGATGGGTGGCCAGTCCTGGCTTCCTGAGCACCCACGGGCCCACCCCCTGGGCCCTCAGTAGACCCCCTTAACCCGCTTGTTGTCGGGGTCGAAGGGGGATTTTATGTGCGCCCGTGCTGCATAGGTCACCCCCATCCTCTCCAGGGTGTAGTCCCCACTCCTAACGAAGTCCAGTGAGACCTAGGGCAGAAGGGCAGAGGGACAGGGCAGGCGGTCACACATCTCCCGGCACTGGCTCACACCGACCACTTCCCCAGGGGCTCCCGGCCTTGCCTCCCCACCATGGGCAAACCACCCCCATTCCTCCTTGGAACCCAGAACCAACGCTGGAGGGGGCCTCCATGCCCCTGCTGCCCTGAGCATTTGGGGTCCAGCAGAGCTAAGGCCTTGCAGCCAGTAAGCTTCTCCCAGCAGGCAGTACCTCCCATCCCACCCCACCCAGGAAGCCCAGATCCCTGGGAAAGCAGCAGGGAACGGAAACAAGGACAGTCCCAGGGGGGCCTGGCAGCTGGACCGAGCCTGAATCCCAGGGAGCAGGAAGGGCTGGGATGCTTTCCAGATGGCATGGGTGGGCATCCTCAGCCGCCCAGCAGCCCCCCAGGCAGGAGCTACTTGGGAGGGAGGGAGGGAGGGGAGGTGTCACTCCCTGCCTGGCCCAGTGGGTGGGACCTGAGGGGCAGCTCGGGGGACTTAGAGGTGATGAGACCCCAGGAAGGCTCTGGTGGGTGTCTGGGGCTCTCAGCTCTGTGAGCTGCGGAGCCCCTTTTCTCATTCCTGGAGGCTCAGGGCTGGGGGAACCAAATGAATAGCAAACAAGGCTTTTCGTGCACTGTGCTTAGAATGGAGACGCCTCCAGGCTGGGGTTCCCTGGGCGTGGGCTCCCCCGGGGCTGGGGGCTTCCCGGCTACCTAAGGCACGTCCAGGAGGTGTTTAGTTTAACCCTGCCCGGTCTAACTGACGCAGTCTTGAATGCAGTGCCCACGGGCGGGGAGCTCAGCCCCAAGCTGGCGGGCTCAGGGCCAGGGCAGGTGGGGGACACAGGCCTCAGGGCAGCCAGGCTGCCCCATCCCAGACCTCGGGGGGCCACCCGGCCTCCCTGGGAGGGGCCTCTCATCTGAGCAGTGGGGCTCGTGGTCTTGATCACTCACGGCTGTGAGGGATGAAGTGCAACTGTGTTTACAGCCTTCGAGGGTGAACATGGGGCCAGCGGGAGCTGCCAGTGCTTAGCGAAAACTCCAGCAGGGTCCGGGCCTGGGCCTGGGTCAGCAACTTGCTCTTCCTCGCTGGCTGGTCATGGGTGCTCCGCGGACCATGGCCTGAGACTGCTCAGTCCTGACCGGGCAGCACAGTGGGGCTGGTGGGGCCCTGGGCAGGACATCCAGCCTCAAGGTTGCCTCAGTTTCCCCATCTGACACGACCCTGGGAGGGCCTCACAGGAGGTGCACCACATGCGGGAGCCCCCCCCAGGCAAGGGCCAGCCTGCCCCTCCTCAGGCCCCAGTGGGCTGCTGCACCCCCTCCTGGGGGACAAAGACCTCTCACTCCGGGGCGGGGGAAGGGCACTCAGGAGAGAGCCCAGGTCCAGACACCCTGAGAGAAGCCCACCGGCCGCTCTTGCCAGCCCTGTGCTTCCCACTGATTTGGTCTGGGGAAGCCCAGTGGACAGAGATAAATCCTGTCCTTGTTTTCCTGAAATGCTCACAAGACCACTAACCCGGACACCTCCACTGTCTTCGCCTGCCATGGCTTTCCTGAGCCCACTTCCTCCTGTCCTGCAGAGTCCTTGCCACCGGCCCTCCCAGCCACCCGGTGGCTTGTGGCCTGTTCCCTCTGTGGGCCCCGCAGCCCCCATCTCATGTCCATTGCTGGCCACGTGGACCGAGCCAGGGGCACACACAGCCAGGGCTGACCGCCAGCCAGAGGGCAGACGTGGGCCATGCCCAGGCCAGCAGGCAGGGTGCTGCCTGGGTGCAGGTGGCACGGCCCCAACAGTTTTCAGGTGAAACGTGAGACTGGAGTGATGTGCTGGTGGAAGGTTCCTGGGCAGCCTGGGTGGGGGCACCAGACTGTGGGCACGGCCAACGCAGGCCAGGCAGGGGGCGGGGTGGGGCACCCCAGGACGGCCCAGACAGACCTGGCTCGTAGTCACTGCCTAATAAATCCCTGCAAGGCCCGAAACTCGGCCCCCACCTCCAGAGCCTTTCCTTTCGAGGGGCAGCTTTCCTGGTCTTGGGAAGAAACCCTGGCTGCCCCCACTGGCCTGCTGGTCAATCCTTAACAGCCGACACTCAGGGCAGGGGCGGGGGCCCTGACTTGCAGCGTTGGCCGATTTCCAGGTATAAACCCTCTGGGCACCCTGACCCTGGAGCCAGGGAGAAGTGGGCAGTCGGCTCTCGTCCATCGGCCTGTCTGGAGAGTCTTAAGCTTTACTTCCTGGGTCACGCTTGTTATAAACCCAGCCCTGGCTCTCAGGGACGGTAAGTGTTACCACTCCTGTCTGAGAGGAGAGACGACTGGCCTCCACCCCCAAATCCCCAGCACCGAGTGAGCGAGCCGGAGCTGAGGCTGGGACCAGGGCTCCGAGGAGGCCCCGTGTCACCCCGGGTGTCCCCTGCAGCCGCGGCAGCCCTCATGGCTGGTGTGGGGCTGGGTGTGGCCTGGGGTACATGCCAGGTGCTCACGACGACGGCTATGAGCTCCCCTTGTCACTTGTGTCACACCACTCAGCCCACAGTGCAGGACGCCCTCCGAGACCAGCCCACCCTGCATGAGCGGCGAGACCCCACCCTGGGG
Source organism: Bradypus variegatus (assembly GCA_004027775.1). Lineage (NCBI taxonomy): Eukaryota > Metazoa > Chordata > Mammalia > Pilosa > Bradypodidae > Bradypus > Bradypus variegatus. The sequence continues at coordinate 60,207 of PVKY010000191.1, forward strand.
TCCCACCCAGGACGCCCTCACCAGGGCTCTTTCTCTGCCCCCACACCCAGCATGGAGGGAGGTGCCTGCGCTCCGCAGAGGATTATTTGGGTTTAAAAATGGTTGCTTGGGCAAAATGTTTTGGTTTCCCCCACCCAGAACATGCTGACCCTTTTGCCTCACTGCCAAGCTCCCAAAGCTTGCATGTGTATGCGCCTGTGTGTGCACATGTACATGTGCATGAGTGTGCAAGGGTCTGCACGTGTGAGTAGGTGCGTACATGTGCATATACGGTGTATGTGTATATGTGCATGTGTGGTATATGCATGTGTAGGTGTGCATGTGATTGCGTACGTGTATGTGATTGTGTATGTGTGTGGTTGGGAGTGCTTATGTGATAATGTGGATTCTATACACGTTTGCACATGCATGCATGTGTGTGTGGTCGCACGTGCCCGTGTGTGCATATGTGACTGTGTGTGTGTGCACATGTGCATGCGGCACCACGTGGGCGGCCAGCCAGGCAGAAGTGTGTCTGAACACGGGTTCCCAGGCTCTGGGAGGGGCTTGCCTCTGCCCACGTAAGGGTGGACACCTGCCCCTGCCCCCAAGCTCACCCCCAGCTGTGGCCCCTGTGGTTCCCCAGCCGAAGCTGAGGGTCTGGGTGAGATGGTGGGTGCCTCCCCCAGGGGTTTTTCTTCAACCCTGAGCCAGGGGTGGGGGCGAGCTGGAGCCAGAGGCCACCCAGGTACAGGGTCCCCTGCTCAGGGCTGAGGCGGGGTCTCGGAGCAGCTGAGACCAGGGCGACCACTGCCTGGCCGGCAGCTCGAGGGGCTGAGGAGGGATATGGAAGAGCCCCCAGTGCCAGGCTGGCAGTGAGGGCAAGGGGAGCAGTGGCCACTGCCTAGGACCAGAGAGAGCACCCTGGCCAGGGACCAAGAGCTTCGGCCCCGAGCCCCACCCTTGGGCCCAGCCCCCTCCAACCCAGGGTCGGGGAGGCCGTGTGGCATCACCCCTGGTCTGGGCAGCAGGGGTGGGGGAGGGGGCAGCTCTGCACCAGGGTCACCCGGTGGCGTGGGGTGGCCTGGGGTCTGGAGACAGAGGGTCTGGGGAGAGGAGGGAGAGGAAGTGAGGAGGGGAGCCATGCAGGGCCTGAGAAGAACTGGGTCAGGTTCTCCAGCCACCCGGGAGCCTGTCCTCAGGGCGCAGGGTGGGACGGCAGCCATAGGCCGGGTCTGTACCCCAGGCCTTTGAGATGTCAGCCCGGCTCCAGCCTCCTTCTCACCAAGCAGGCCTGGGCTTCCAAAGTCTGAGTCTTTCAAACAGAAAATCGAGAGGCCACACTGTCTCTGTCTGGAGATCCACCTGCTCCATCCGTCCCCTCCTGCCCTGGTCTCTGGCCTCCTGCCCCCTCCTCCGTGGCCCCTGACACCTGCAGCCTCCCCGGGCACCTGCTGGGCACACTCAGGACCCCGAGGTCCACCCCAGGTAACACGATGGGCGGCACCCAAGAGTCCGGCTTGCTGGGCGGGGGACAGACTCACCGGGCCACCGCTGGGGTCCCGGACGTAGCCGTAAGCGACAGTCCTGTCGATGGCAAATCCGAAGTCAGCCCTGCGGACGTGGCCCACGACGTGGCCATCCCTCCAGATGGCCTCCAGGCCGAACATGGGCACCTTTCTGGAAGAAGCAAGAGAGACTCCTCAGCCCGGGGCCCTCCGTGGGGGAAACGTGTCTGCTCGGGCCTGGAGAAGCACGGGAAGCAGAGCCATGTCCCGAGGGTGGCCTGGTCAGCCACGGGCCCCTGGGGCCCAGAGCACAGCTCCAGCGCAGACACCACCAAAGCCAGGACTTGACTTGGATGGTTGTAGGGAAAAAGCCCCATAGATACGGAAAAGACCCCTCTTCAGATTTCTTCTCATTGTAACATGAGTGTTGTCAAATGTTGCAGCACAACAGCATGTGCGGCTGACTCTGGTTTGTCTTTTTTTCATAGTCAAAATGCATAACTGATTAAAATTACTTCATTTTATTCTCACTGTAAAATTTCTGAAAATTCAAAATCGCAAGGCAGAGAGAAATTTAAGCCACAAGCACAGCCGCGCGGCACCCACCAGTAACTGGGAACGTTTGGTGCCATCCTTGTCGACGGTAAGCAGCTATGGAATCTAATGGGGGCCCATGGGGTACCCCGCTTCAGGCTGGGGCTGGGATGCCACAAGGGCCAAGCCGACTCGCCTCACCCCACAGGGCTCCTGGGGACTGGCCGAACCCATGGGGCAGTGGACAGGACCAGGGTGGGCGCAGGGATGGCACGGGGCACGTTTCGGCTGCGTCATCCTAACTAGTGTGGGACCTGTGTTGAACAGAAGAGCCTGGAAGGCTGTGAAGCTGCCTCCACTGTGACAGGAGCATGGCAGCTCGGGCCCCAGCTGTTGTGAATGTATCTTTTTTTTTTTTTAATTCAGTTTTATTCAAACACATTCACATAACATACAATCATCCATGGTATACAGTCAACCGTTCACAGTATGATCATCTAGTTATGCGTTCATCACTACCATCTATTTCTGAACATTTTCCCTATATCAGAAAGAATCAGAACAAGAATAAAAAATAAAAATGAAAAAAGAACACCCAAACCATCCCCCCATCCCATCCCATTTGTCATTTAGTTTTTATCCCCGTCTTTCTACTCATCCATCCATACACTAGATAAAGGGGGTGTGATCTACAAGGTTTTCACAATTTCACTGTCACCCCTTGTAATCTACATTATTATATAATCATCTTCAGGAGTCCAGACTGCTGGGTTGGAGTTTGGTAGTTTCAGGTATTTACTTCTAGCTATTCCAATACATTAAAACCTAAGAGGTGTTATCTATATAGTGCATAAGAATGTCCACCAGAGTGACCTCTCGACTCCATTTGAGATCTCTCAGCCACTGATTCTATTTCGTCTCATTTTGCATCCCCCTTTTGTGTGAACGTATCTTTGTCTTCTGTAGCCTCACCCCAGCCCTCCAGCATGGGTGCAGTTGCCATCCTCCCCACAGGGAAACTGAAGCTCAAAGAAGCCACTGACCCACCCATGTCACCCAGCAGCAGTGAGGTGGGGACTGCTCTGCGTGACTCCACATCTCACCTGAGCCCTCAGGGTGGGGATGGTCGAGCCCCAGGAGCAAGTTATCAGGCCTCAGGTACCTCACAGAGGGCAAGGGGTCTCAGTGGACCCCACCATGCCTGTGAGGCCCCATCAGCGTCCCAGCCTGTGAGCCCCACAGCTGGAGCTGAGGCACCCTCGGGAGATGTGCAGGTGTCACACAGAGGGACTCAGAACCTGGCAGGACGCCTCATCTCCCTGGCAACTGGTGCTGTACAGATTCTGTCTCGGTGCCTTCGGTGGTCCCAATGCCAGCCCCCTCCCCACTCTGCCCATCATCACACTGAAGCCTACAAGGAAGCCAGGAGCTCCTGGGCCTGCAACCAGGGACGTAACTGAGCAATGTGCTCCACGCAGCTGCCTCGCGGAGCCAAGGGGGCCAGGGCCCCCGAGACCGGGTCTCTCACTGCATCTCTGGCTTGTGCCCAGGTGGGAGCCACCCTGCCCCCTGGCACTGCAGTTTCCATTTCTAAGTGGACGGCACCCCGTCCCCCAGCACAAGGCTGCGGCGAGGGTTTAACCAGAGCACGAGGGAGGCTGCAGCTCGGTGTCCAAGGCAGGGTCGACCCTCCCAGGACCTCTGCCTGGACCCCCCGTCTGACAGGGGATCGTCCGGGGAGGGCAGCACCTTCCTCTTTTAGAATTGGGCCTCTCCGCGGCCCCACATACCCCGCCATCCTGTCCCCAGTCCCTGCCCCTGAGGGGCCTGAGCTTGCAACCCCTGCTCTGGAGCCAGCCGGCCCCAGCCTGAATCCCTGCTCTGCCTTTAATGGGAAGTGCTGTGGCAGGCTGGCACCCGGGCCCGCCTCAGTTTCCTCATCTGTAACAGGCCTCGGCATGAGCTCTGGGAGAGAGAGCCGGGTGCCTGCTTGGCCTCGGGTCTAGGTGTAGATGCGGGTGTCGGCCGCCGCTGGGAGACACTCACTCGTCCACGGTGAAGCACACCAGGCGCCGGGGCAGGCCTGCTGCCCGCTGCTGCTCCAGGGCCTCGCGCCCCAGGAAGGGGATGGGCGACTTGAGCTTGCAGGTGAAGGCCAAGCCTGCCTCCAGGGGGCTGTCGTCCGGCCGCAGGTCCGCGTGCCAGTGCCGGTAGCCTGTGGGGGGGGGTGGGGATGGGGCGCCATGCGGTCAGCGCCCGCAGAGGAGGGGGCAGCCCCTGGGAGACACACGTGGGTGTCCCCCAGCCCCGAAGCCCCCCGTTGGAGCTGCTCCTGCAACATGGGCAGGAAGGGGCATCCTTGATTCTAGAAGGTTCCCCTGGCGAGCTGCCCCGGGCTGAGCTGCCCCCTCAGCATTTCTGTCCTGGGGGAGGGGGATTTGCGAACGGGCCTGGGTGGGATGACAGGGGCCCCCCTGCTCTGTGGGATGAGGGACTGGGGTTCCTCCAGGATCTCACAGAAGTGCAGAGGGGCTGGATTCCAACCCAGCTCTGGCCCTTACTTGTCACCATCATGCGGGCAGGTGTGGGGGACAGAAGTCTCTCCAGGTTTGTGGGAGGCTGCCTGTGAGCATGCATGTCAGGGGCCTCGCGGGGACAGCAGTGGGGGCACGGGCAGCTCGGAGGGGCGTCTGTGACGGGGAAGCTGGGCGCAGCACGAGGGCTGCCTGGCTTCTCCGTCCCTGGGCCGGTGCTGAGCCGGCCCCACAGGCACTGTGTCCCCAGGGCAGCCCCTCTGCACCATGCAGACCCCCTTACCTTTCTCGATGCTCAGGGAGTCGATGGCCCGGTACCCTGCATTGACGAGGCCGAGCTTGGCTCCCGCTGCCATCACGGCCCTGTACACAGGCACACAGGATACCCGTGGGATGTGCAACTCCCAGCCCAGCTCCCCGACGAAGGACAGCCTCAGGGCCCGGACCTGTGGGGGGGCACAGGTGCCCTGATACGCAGGACTGGGAGTGCGGACCCCATGGGGGCACACATCACCGTGACCATAGACCAGCCCGCAGGGGAGGGCGATTCCCACACAGAGCCAGAGCCGCGTCTCCACACCTTGGGAAGGTGAAGGCGGGTGCTATGCCGGAAGGGGGCCGGAGGGCTTAAAGTCCCTGGGCTCCCACCATCTTGTAAGTGACCCTACAGGTTTCCTGTGTAACAAACTCACAGACCGAGAGGCCCACAACAGAATGGTGCTCTCCCCCAGTTCTGGAGGCTCCTGGGAACCCCAGGCATTCCCGGGCTGGAGGCTGCATCCCCCAACCTCTGCAC
>PVKY010000192.1:0-65624 GCA_004027775.1 Bradypus variegatus
CAGCCCAGGATATTTCCAGCTGAGGGGTTCACACTTAAAGAGCTGAGACGTATATTTCTTGTTTCATTACAATAAAGGTGGAGGCTGTTTATTTCATCTATTTAATTAGAGAATTAGTCCCTCAAAGGCTCTATACCCTCCCACCACCCAAATGTGAGCCGCCTGAGGGTGGCCCAGCCGTCCTGATCATCAGCACATTAGTAAGTATAAACCTCAATCACAGGTGTATTAAAATAAAAAAAATTTATAAAAGTGTTTGCAAGTTTGAGACAATCCCTATATACTGATCATACACACGATGACACAAAATCTGTCCACGATAAAACCAACAGATGAAACCACCAGCTTTAACAATGTAAAAATTCTAACTTACTTGTGGATCTAAATGTAAGGGCTACTTGCCATTTTCAATTGGATCAACAATTAGGACTCATAACTGAACTGGGAACAGAGGATTAATTCTACAAATTCTTTTTGTTAGCCTTCCTTTTAAGCTGTAACAACATAAAACTACGTACACCAGTACTGTCACCTGGAGACAGACAGAGCCCCTCTAGTCGCCTTCCTCTGCCTTAAACTTCTCATCCGACCGGAGCCCAATCCATTTTACCTCCTGAACAGATGCTGTTGAAATCTGTCCATTTCTCTCCACCTCTGCTCCCATCACCCAGAATGACGCCACCTCGATTTTCCCTCCCCACTGGCCCCTCCACATCCTGGGTCTCTTTCCAGTCTGTTGGCCAAACTGCGGCCAGAAGGACCTTTTAAATACACAAATCTGATCGTGCCACTTCCCTGCTAAAAACCCAATAGCGGCTTCTCCTTATTAGATCAAGTCCAGAATCCTCCGTGCGAGCTACCAGGCCCCAACCATCTGCCCTGGGAGATGCCCTTCACCCCGTGTAACTCTTAGCCCCCTGGCCTTGGGCAAGGTCTCAGTGTAGACTCTGTCTTATGCAGCCACTCCATGCTGCCCCCTTCCTCCTCCTGCTCCCTAAGCTCCACCGGCCTTGCCCGAGGCCCGCCGGCCCCCCGACGTGCTGCCTCCAGCCGCCCCGGGACCTCCGCACATGCTGTGCTCTGTCTGAAAACTTGCCCCCTGGCTGCCTCCTGGGGGTGCTTCTGGACTCGCTCTCCGCCCAGGGGCTGTTGCCTCTGCTCAGCCCTCCCTGTTCTATCCTCTCATGGCCCAAAAGACCTGGCCTTCAGAGCACCTGTCACACCTCAATTTCATTATGGGTGTAATTACTCTAAAGTCCACCGGGCAGGGCCCCCCACAGCTCCTGACATGCGGTCGGGTGGGGTGGGGGGTGAAGTGCTGCCCACGTGATGCGAAGGGGGCTAAGGGTCACTGGAACGAGGAAGAAGAGGGTGGTTTGGCTGAAGTAAGGAGGTATGAAAAGTCTGATGAGAAAGTCTCTTAAAAATACCCCTTACAAAACTGACTAAGCCTAGAGTGCCCAGGTGACGAGTGAGAGAAGTCCTTACTGTGGGGCCTGAACACCTCTAACTGGCCAATGTGAGCTCAATGCCAATATATATTTAAAGGCTTTTTCCAGCGTTTTTAATACGGAGGAGGTTTTGGAAGGAGAAATGACATGACTCGGGGTTCTGGATATGGAAGAGGAGAAGGAGAGGAGCCTGGGGTAACTCCAAGCTTTCTTTTCTCTTGAACAGCTGGGTCGTGGCCCTGAAGGAGGTGCAGGCAGAGGGGAGCGGGCCGGGGTGCGCGGCCATCCCATGTTTGGTGCTGGGTGTGGAAAGTTTGGGAGGCCAGCAGGACAGCTGCTGAACCAGACACAGAGTCTGCAACCCAGTACTGGCCATAAAGCCGAAGGCCCCAGAAGCTCATGTGTTGGTTTGACGAACCCCGAACACTGAGTGCCATTTAAATTTCAGTGCAGGCACATAAGATCTTTATGGAATGAAGCCCAAGCAAAATGTGAGTTTAGGGAGCTACTAAACTGCTACAACTCAATGAAAGGTACATTCGGTTTCTCTGCAATTCAGGTTGTTAAAATGCTCCAGAGCATTCTACCTCGACAGAAATGGTCAATCTCGGGAGGCTGGTTCAATTGGAACTGTTAAAGCCTAAGACCAAAAAAAACATAAGAAAGCATTTTGAAGAAATAATTTGATCATTAATTGACTCATTCACTCAACAAATATTTACTCAGTCTCTGCTACGCAGCAGGCACTGGGCTAGACATGAGGGAATTAATTAGGGACAAGATCACACTGTCCCAGTCCCTCTGCCCAGCCAGAGAGGAAAAGAGATGAGTCACCAAGTAGCTATAATGGAGGATGGAGCCTGGGTCCTGGGAGCAGGGTGTGTGTTTGTGTGTGTGTGCGTGTGACAGGGTAGGGGGAGGAGAGAGAGAGGGAGGGAGAAGGCCTCTGTTGGGGAGTCGAGTTGAGAAGTCTGGAGCAGTTGCTGAGAAGGGGCCTGGGGTGCCAGGTGAGGGGCCCGCCTGCCCGTGAGGAGACCGGTGTGCGGCCGCGGCAGCGCTGCAGATGCCAGGTGGGGCGGGAACTGCGGAGCGCAGGACAGAACTGGACGGAGCCGAGACACTTTCTGGAGGTCGGATGACCAGGACGTGGTGCCCAGGTGCTTGGGTGTGAGCAGCCAGGTGGAAAGAAGCACCGCTCGCTGGGAGAAAGACCATGGCCAAGAGGATGGCTCGGGTTGTGGCAGGCTGCCTGGCTGCCATCCCACCGTGGGCGTCCGGGAGGTGGCGGGAGTGGGAAGCAGGCCGGAGACAGAGACTGACTCACTCAGTCTCCCTGCCTCGGTCCTCCGGGCCCTGCTCGGGGCGCTGGGGATACAGCAGAAAAGCCAGGCCCTGTCCTCCAGCAGCGTCATTCTAGTGGGACTGGCACATAGGACACAACAAAGCACATAACTAAATACAATTTCCGGAAGGGGCGGCGCATGGGGGGCTGGCCAGGCTTCCCGGCCGTCTCCCAGGCCTGGTGTGAATCCGACTCCACGTCTTGCTGGGGCCGGCTGGTCGGCGGTTCCTGGAGCCGGGTCACTTGGCACGTAGCTGAAATACCTGTTTCACTATTTCTAAGGGCTTTCTCCATTATTTTGAGGTAACATGAGTTGCTGTTCCTCGTCCCTAGGAGAAGAACTTACTGCACCCCACAAACATTTCTGGGTTCGACTGGATTGAAGCCTGAAGCACACAGACTGTCGAGGCCCCCCAGCCCCACAAAGGGGTACCTGTTGGTAAATGTAGTGCTATTGACCAGACCCTTTCCCGGAAGCCTGCCGCAGGATTACTTCATCTGAGCAACAGTCAGACTTCAAAATGCAGGTGGAGTGCACCAAGCTCCATTCCTGCCATTCAAATCACTCGTTGGATCTGCCAGGCAGGTGACAGCATTTATATTTGCAAGACAGACAGACCTGGGAAGCGGGAAAAGATGGGCTGTATGATTTGCAGGGATATTCTGATAGACTTTTATTGTTATAGGAAATGGCAAACATTCGCTCCCATCATCTTAAATTTAGGGTGAAAACTTCAATTCTCCAGCACCAAATGATAACTGTGAAGGATATCACAAATATAGGAAAACGGCTTATGGTATAATATTAAGTGAAAAAAGCAGAATAAAAGTTATTTCATGTCCCAAGCAATGCTGATAAAAAAAAAAAGGTCTTCATTTTCCATGGGAAATTAGGATGGAAATAACTGCAGAAAAAGAAATACAGTGACTTTGTAAACTAGTAGTCAATTTGGCAACTTCACCAGAAGAAAACCCAGGTACGAGCTTTACCTCTTACTTAACAAGGGGGTGTAAGTTATTTAGAAAAACACCAGTGAGCAGCTCTCTGGGTCTTTGGGAAAGACAAAAAGTCAGTCCCCCAGACCGTGTCACCGATGTGACCGAGCTGTCGGCTGGAAAACACTCCCTCCCAGATTCTCACCCAGGCAATGTGGTGGCAGGAGCACCTGTGGCCCAAGATGGCCTAGAACCTTCCTGAGCAGGAGGTTCAAATGAAAATTTAAAGAATGAAGTGCTCTTTGGAAATATTTATATTTATCAAAGCCCAGGTGGTTTTCTTCCTGCCAATTCTTTATCCCTGAGTCAGCACGGACATGGCGTGGTTCAGAGAACACTTTCAGTCACGTCATGCACAAGAAAACGCATGCGGAGCCCCACAAAAGTGCCAGAAGCTGGAGGAGCTCAGAGTGCAGCCTAACCGCGAAGGACTGACTGACTGGGAAGAAGCCTCCTTGGGCCTCGGCCAGAGTCTTCTGGGAGCCTCCAGTCAGACACCAAGTCTCGCAGAAAAGCAAAGGGTTGGAGCCATGAGCTGGGAGCCGGGAGCTGGATAAGCTCCTAAGACAGCAAAAGACTCAGAGAGCTGCAGTGACACCAGAGTGGGTCCAACACCATCCGACCTCTGAGGAGGGGCTCAGGCTTAATCAGAAATTCAAGGGCACCTAGATGTGCCCCAGAAAGGGGATGTGGAGTGGAGGGGAAGACCATCTAAAGAAGATGCAAGATCACAAACCACACGACGTTACAACCGAAAGAAAACCATTCTCCACCAGCAGGTGCTCCCTCCCCGCTTCCATTTTACAGATGAGAAAACTGAGGTCCAAGGAGGAAAAGAAATGGGACCAAGACTTCACAACAAGGCCTGGGCAGGGGAACATTGGTCTTCCTGCCCCATGTCTGACATGCTTTCCGCTGCCTCTTGCCTGGGGCGGCCTCTATTAACCCCAGTTCCAGAGTGAACAGCAAAGCCCATGATGGGCTGGAATTAGACCACAAGTACAGATTCAAAGGAGACCTGTTTCTTTTTGCTTTGTTCAACTAGTGCTAACAGCGACAACAATGCCCAGAGAATTATCACCAAGGGCAAGCATGCAATGCCAGTGGGTGGGGAAGGGAGAGCGGTGGCAAGTTGGCTGCCTTGATGCGATGTCCATGTCACTCTCCTAATTTTCTCATCCACGTCCCTCCAGGACTGAGCTGGGACCCATGTGGTCCTGTCTGTCACTTCTCCTCGGATGCTGGAACACCCAGGAACCGAGGACAGGCAGGACCGGTGGGCTCAAGTACTCTAAGCTCTGCCTCACTTTTCTAAAGCAAGGAATGGAAGCCGTCCTTTCCCAGAATGCTGAACAAGCATCACTTAAATCCTAAACTCTTTAAAAGAAGAAACCCACGTATTTAGTTGCAGCTAAAGGGGCTACGAGTTGCCCTTTGGCTACAACCCTGGCCACAGGTCAGCGATTCGCTGGACGGCCGGGGAGGGGAAAGCCCACAGCAGTCGTGGCTGCACTCCGGGTGGCTCTGTTAGGGCCATTCCTGGACGGGGGATCTGTCAGCCCAGAACCTCCAACGCCTGTGACGCTGGTGTAGCACGCCCTCTGCCCTATTCCCTCTCCACGACACGTGCAGCCTCGAACACCAGACGTAAAGGTCATTCCCAGGATTTGGTTCCTGCATTAACAAAGGCATCACTAAAGGTTCAGTGATAGCTCCAACAAATGTATCGAACTCCCAGACCTACACAAGTCTGGGTTTTGGAGAATTCATGTCCCAGAATGCCCTGGTTTCCCAGCAAGTTGCACATATGGCATCATCCCCTTTGGAAAGCTGAGAAGAATAAGCCCCAAGCCCACCACCTCCCTAGACACGGCCCTCGCTGGTGGAATCTAAGCACATGGACTTACCTGGAACATCAATCAATCTCTTGTAGACATTCAAGAAGGCTGCCTCGGCTTCTTTGCTTCTTTTACTCAGTGCATCAATCTGAAAGGGAATGAAAGAAAGGAAAGAACAAAGAGCTCAAAATTTGTCAAGAAGTAATTTAAAAATCATTACACAACCAGTGAGTTCCTGCAGCAAATGCACATCTGATGCCTCTGTAGATGGTGCACAACTCAGCCTTTGCCCTCTTAGAGTAAATGCCTGAAAACAAGTAAAAGAGAGACAACTCATGTGGGTCCAGTTCACAGGGGAAACTGAGGCAGGAGCAGCGCTTTGGGATTCTGGAGCCCTTTATAACACTGAGAGAGCCATGAAACTTACTGCCCAATTGTGTGCATGCTTCCACAGAGAAAAACGATCTTGTGCTCTTCCTGGTCTCTTTCCTTCTTCTGCAGCTGCTGACCACGAGCTGACCACAGGTCAGATGTTGCACGGGAGGAGGGCGCAGAGGAGAGCCCTCCTACCCCCAGGGGCTCGCCCAGCAGGGGAATCAGGCAAGCAAATGAGAAATTAAAGCACAGCCAGAAAAGGGCTGGGTCAAGCTAACAAGCAGGAGCGTTGGTGACATCTGAGCAGAGTCTTCCACAGCAGTTCACCAGGGTGGAAAGGTGGGACACCTCATTCAAGGGGAGGAGCACGTTCAAACGCCCAGAGCAAAGGGGGTCAGAGATCTTCGTCAAGAATTTTATGAAAAACATAAAACTCCTAGACACACGTGCACAGAGTTGTGTACTCATATTTTAGGACGCTCACATATCCTCCTGAGTTCTCTCCATGAAGTCCAGAATTAAGATCCCATGGAGGGGGTTGCAAAAAACCTGGGACCATGGGGGTCAGCGAGCTGCCTGCTGCGACGGGAAGACGTGCATTTCGAGGAGCTGTGGGTGACAGGACAGGAAAGGTACTGGGCCAGAGCATGAAGGGCCAGAAAAATTTTGAGCTGCGCAATGGGAGCCATGTAGAGCCGGAGCCCAGGAGGGGGCAGCAAGGAAGGAACCAGTTTGGAAGTTGCTGCCCTTGACCCGGTGAGAAATGAGGGGGCTTGGGCTAGGACAGTGGCTGTGGGGCAGAGAAGAGGCTGGAGAAATGAAGGTGGCACCAAGCTGACGTGAGGCTCAAAGGAACAAGGCAAGGCAAGCCAGTGCCCGGGTTTCTGGCTTAGGCAATGGGCAAGTTTCTGCGGTGGCGGCCAGGATAGGTTTTTCCTGTGAACCACCCTCGCTGAACTAGTTTTCCCCCAATGTAGAAGTCTGTTCATCAAAGAGGCGATGTGTGAAAACTCCCAAGTATGCAGGACACATGTCCCAGGAGCCTCTGATTGTTGGGGAGACTTGTTACATTATTGAGCTCACATGACACAACTGCTGAGACAACAGATCACTTCTTATACCTGAAGCATGCAAGATTCTACATGCACAAACTTCATACTGGCTCAGGAAAAGGACACTAAATTATATATTCCTTCTGTCCCCTCACAGAATTATACTCTCTGTCTACAATGTTATTAAAGAGGCAAAAGGATGTGGTTTAATTATAGGGCCTCTTGTACTGAGCCAACCAACAATTTGTTAAAGGCCGGGCGAGCTCACCTCACCACAGCCAGGCTGGGAAGACTCGAGGGGGGGCAGGCAAGGGCTAGTGGGGTCCACGTCTGGTAAATCCGATGCACAGCAAACCAGTTCCATAAAAGCACCTCCAACTTCTAATAAGCTGTGTTCCAAAATTCCTATTTGAAGTCAGCTGTTTGGAAGTAAGACATGTTTTTTTGCCCCATAAAATAAGGTTGTGATTTAGGTGTTGGGGAGGCTCTCAGAATAATCTACAAGGCCTCCTTAAATGGCAGGCAGTTCTCTATTTTTAAAATAAAGTGTTTAGTTCTTCTGATTATTAATTCATCCTCATTGTGTAATTAGAAAAATTATCAGAAAAATCAGAAGAAAATTTTAATTCTCTGGCTCCAGTAAAAGTCATATGCTGCTCTGTATTTCCCTTCAACTTTTTTTTGAATTAAAAAAATATTTAGTTGAATGAAATGTCCAGAATAGGCAAATCTTTAGAGACAGAGGAAGGAGGATTGGGGAATGATGGATAAGGGGTGAGGGGTTTCTTTTTGGGGGAACAAAAGCGTTCTAAAAATAATTGTTACGGTTGCAAAACTCTGAATATACTGAAAGCCAATGAACTGTACATTTCAAATGGCTGGTATGTGAACTATATCTCAGTAAAGCTGTGTGTGTATATAGCTGAAATCAAACCATATGTAAAATTGTAACATATAAATTTTTTCCTATAGCTATGATCAATTTTGGAAAACGTCTTACTAATACCATTTCCACTGTACCCAACCACTGTATAAATAGATGCGCTGAGTGAGGACGGATTTGGGAGCCGCCTTTCCAGATGTCTGGAACGGCCCTGTGCACTGGGTCTTTCCAGCCCCTCCTGAGGGCGGCGTGGCCGTGGGGGGCAGGGTCTGTCCCGGCTGACCTCCCAGCCTCTCGAGAGCCACCCCAAGGCTTCTCCACCCAGCCCGGGCTCTGCCCAGGGAGGGCCCCTGGCAGCTGTCGCAACTGCAGGTACGGAGGGAGGCTGCCCCTGCAGTGGACTGGTTCAAACAGCACACTGGGGCCCGCGGTTCCGAGCTCCCTTCCCTCCCCAGATGCGGGAGAATCCGAGCCCACTCCTGAGAGAACAAGGTCGGGCCAGTGAGTTTCATTAGTTCATCAGGCTACCAGACTTTAAGGGGTCTTAAAAGAGCTGACGAGTTTACTTGATGAGGTTCTCCCCCTAACTGACAACTGACCCCACCCCGCCCCCCGTAAGATTTTTCAGAACCTTCTGGAAGAGTCTGTTGATGCTGAGAATTCTGACACTTTCTATGTAGATTCCCTCTTTTGACTCCTCCCCATGCCCACTGCCCCAGTCCGAGAACGGGCCTCGGGGTCTCAGTTTTCGTCTACCCTCTCCCTCACTCAGTTCGTCTCCTTTTCTTCTGTGGGCTCTTCCCTACTGCCGACACCTGAGCTCCTCACTGCACGCTCTCACCTAGTTGGACTACCCCCTGCTGGCATCTCTGCCCACGGGAGACCTATCTGCGCTCCCAGAGCCAGTGCAGGCCACACTTCCTCCAGAATGCCGGTGCTGGGCTCCCTCCAGCTGGCAGCGCTCAGAGCTCGAGGGAGGGCTGTGGCCCAGGACCCAGCCCCTGGAGCCAGGCTGCCCAGGCTGCAATGGCAGCTCCACCTTATCTGCACAAAGCGAGACGGCACCCACCTCCGAGGGCTGGGCGTCTCAGAGAGCCAGCAGGCCACAGCGCTCAGGGCTGGTGCAGGGAGTGATACACGGAGCGGCTTTGTCATGTGCAAGAGCTTTCTCTGGGCGCCCTCGGACACACAATGGTTACACGCAGCTACCAACCAGGAAGGGGGGCCTCCTGCCCGTCCCCCTCTGCGTTCTGAGAGCGTGGGAGGAGGGAGATGGTGTCACTCATCTTCCCGGCCTCTGCCCACCAGTCCTGCCTGCTGCAGGAGCTTGGGCACTTGCTTCGGAGACGGGGGACCACAGCACGGCGCGGGAGCCCCTCATAAGGGGAAGAGATTTGTGGGGGAGGAGAAGAGGCTTGGGGTGGGGTCTTGTGACACAGACTGCTGAAATTAGGATCCTTGTCAGACATTCTGATGACTTGGTGTGCAAATGTTGACCGGAGGCATAGTCTACCCACCATTCCCACATCCCAAAAACCACTTCGAGGCACCGGCAAGGAGAGAGCTACCGCTTCTAACAGCAGAATGAGGCAGATTTGTGGCAGGTCTGATGGCCCTCTTGGCTCTCCCCTGGGGTGAAACCTGTCCTTCGCCGAGGGATCTCCCTAGTCTGGGACTGGCCTGCTTTGTCAAGCTTTCCTCCTGCCACACCCACTCGCTCCCTGTTCCCTGAATGCAGGAGCAATTACCCCCTGGTCTGGAGGGTGCCCCTCTGGAATGTTCCCTGACCCTGAGGCTCAGCCCAGAACCATCTCCCTGGTGAGGGCCACTCCCACCACCCGCCTGGGATTTTCCTGAAGCTGCTCCACTATGCATAAGGCTCTCCCAGAGACCCTCAATTCTGTGAAAACCCAAATCACGCTTGGGCCCCAACTGCCTCCCCCCATGACCAGCACATAGGAGAAGTTTGATAAATGTTTATTGTGTGAATGAAAATTTACCTAAATCGATCAACTGCTTTATCTGCAGAAGTCAGCAAATGGGAAAGGGATCCAGTTTTAAGTCTTCATGAAAATGCCTAACATGTAACGAGCTCTTGGTTTAATAAGCACAGTCTAATAAGCATTTGGCGACAGGGTGGCAGGCACGTGGCTGGAGGTGGCACATTTAGAAGCCTCTTTCCTGTTGCACACATCTGAGAATGCTCGCTCACTCGGCTC
The DNA here is from genome assembly GCA_004027775.1 of Bradypus variegatus. NCBI lineage: Eukaryota > Metazoa > Chordata > Mammalia > Pilosa > Bradypodidae > Bradypus > Bradypus variegatus. Next base: position 10,157 of record PVKY010000192.1, read on the forward strand.
AGTGCATGGTGAGCCACACAACCTCACTGGCCAAGAGCCCCATTGGCTTCTACACACTTCCTGGATCCAACACTTACCCATTTGGCAACATCGCTTTTATAACGCTGAGTTTGGTTGTTCTGTAATAAGCATTAAATTAAAAGAGAAATTTCTATACAGAAGAGTATTACTCTAAATCTCAAAGTATCAATATTTGCTTAGTGCAGCATGAAAACTTAGGAGTCCAGGTTTGGGGAGCAAGTTCATGGAAATCAACTGGGAGACCCCTGAGGTTCAGCAGGGGCGAGAAGGGGCCCACCTGCCCTGTGGGGTCTCAGGAGTCACCTGGCATAGTGTGTTACTGTCCCCGTCACTGCCTCTGCTCCCTGTGAGAGGGTCACCCCACTGCCACCTGAGTTGGGGTGCAACAGCACCTACTAGGTGGGGTGACGTACTTCCCCGCTCTCCCGTGAGAATGTAGCTGATGGTGCCATACGCCACATGCAAGGGTAAAATTCAAGGGCCGTCGCAGGGCTCGGCCACTGTGCCTGTTCCATTTGCCACAAGAACAGCAGGACCCTGTTGGAGCTGCTGCTTGCAGCAAGACGACACACGGTGCTGGAGCAGATCACAGTCAAGCCACAGCCAGCATGTAAAGAACAAGAGAGAAACCTGTGCTGCCACAGGCCACTGAGGTTTGGGGCTGTTTGTTACTGCAGCAAAATCTAGTAAAAGCTGGCTATTGCAGGTCTTATGAGGTGGCCGTATCTCTAAGAAGACAGCACAGAGTAAAAATAAAGAATAAACAGCTGACCCTGCTGACCTCGCCTCCTTCCAAATCCCTCCACTGACTGTGCTTCTATGGGGAGAGCCTCTGTCCCCTCCACCGGCCACACCCCTGGCGCCTCTGGGTCTTTATGCACTAGTCCCTCTGCCGGAGGTGTTCTCCCACCTCTCCCAAGGGAGCGGCCTGCTTTCCAGTCACGAGTCGGTCTAGGTGGCACCCCCTCCTCAGTGGCACCCTGCGACTTGCCGGGAACAGCTGGTCACTTGGCCCTCGTGCCACCCGAGCCCTCTGTGAACCCCTCTCTCACATCCTCCAGGCTGTGCCACCATCACTCCTTCCCATGGGCATTTTCTCCACCAGCGCGGGTCACTGCGGCCAGGGCAGCGGCAGCTCCACCTCTTTCTCCCCATCAGCCACGTGGTTCCCGACCCCAGGAGGCAGCTTGGGAAGTGACTGTTGAATGAATGAAGTAGACTCCAGGCAAAGAAGGCTGCGCAGGCCAAGGGATTTCGTCAAACTCATCCTTGAATTCTGCGACACTGATTACTCGGAAGGTCAGAGTGGAGAAGGCAGTTTCCTATTATTAAAAACTTCCAGAAAGCTTCTACCCTCCACCACTGCTTAGTCTAAAATGCGGGAAGCCAAGAGACTCAACCGCAAGAGTCACCCTCTGCCCTAGTTCAGGCAAGAACACACTGTCCTGGTCAGAGGAAAGCCTTTCCCTTGCTTGGGTGTGGCAGGTCAGTGGAGCAAAAAGAGAAGGGCAGGGGCTTTGGCACCCGGTACCCACCACGTGCCAGCAAGGTGCCATCACCTCTAAAATAGGGAGACTCAGGCCTCTCCGTCGGCTTTTCCAAAGTGCTAAAAGGAAGGGGTGTGGGGTGCCCACCACTGAGCCAGGCACCTAGTGGGTGCAAAGTCCACTGCAGCCAGCCTGATGACCGTGATGGCCTTGCACTGGTGCAAGGGGGACCCCAAACCTGGCCTAGGGTGGTTTCTGGGCCATGGCGGTACACCCCAGTCCCCAGTGAGAAGGCTACCACTCCCCTGGCACCCAGGGGCCTGCTGGGTGCCCTGACCCAGCTGCTCATCCCCCATGTGCCACAGGGCAGGAGGACTTGGGGTGCCAGCTGGGAAGCACAGACATTACAACAATGTGGGCCCCGGAGTCACCAAGAAGAAATGAAACAGAAAGACCAGTCTTCAAGTTATCTGATAGTAATTAATGCTTGACAAGTGCTATGAATTTTGAAATGAAATAGGCTCCTCTTTTCAGGGTGTCATCTGTCCTCACCCGCCTGGGTGCTTGGCGGGGCGATGCTGTGCAGGGCCGAGAGACGTGGAGACCAGGGTGTGATTCCCAGCTCCAACACTAGAACAGGTAGGCTATCCTGGGTGGGTGAAGTAACCTCTCTGTGCCTCAGTTTCTCTATCTGCAAAGTGTGGAGAATGAAACTTGGTTGCTGGAAAGAGGAAAACTGAAGGGGCTACTGTAGAATCAGCTCTGCTTCTTGGATACAGAAACCAACCAGGCCCCTGGAAACCTCCCCCAAGGACAGGCTGGCCCTAGGGGTTTGGGACCTGGCTCCTCGAGGCTGCAGAGTTGTGGAGACAATGTGGGCTTGGAAGGAAATGCAGGGTTGGGTTTGAGTCCCAGCTCTGCCACACGCTTGCTGTGTGATTTGGGGGCCGGTCACAAGCTATTTAAGCCTCGGGCTCTACATCTGTTAGTGATGACTGCCTCCTTTTTGAGATGACAAGACGATGAAATGAGACAACCTCCCACACCAAGTGGCCACATGGTCAGTTATGTAGAGAAAGTGACTAAACATCAGTAACTTCCCCAATAAACCCACAACCAGTGTTCTTTCTCTACTGCACCACTGGTTCTCCTGCTGCTAGCAAACCAAGCAGAAAACCCGAGCGCTTGAAGTCCTGGGGGATGGAGACAGCAAAACACCATCCCAGACACCATGGTGGCACGAGCATCCTCAGGAACAATCCGCTAGCCTACATCCTGGGAGTTTACAAGCTCATAATTTAGAAATAAACACAGACCATTATAAGGATTTCCAAATCGATGTGCTCTGCTAGACTTCAGGCCAGTCAAGAGCAGCAGGGAGATGACAGAAGTTTTGTCTCACTGAAGGTCTGGCTGTGGAGTGTTTTTCAAGAGCAAACACGAGCTGAAGAGTCACATGGAATACCAGAAGTCAACCGAGAATCACCAAGACCCAGTCCAAAGAGAGGAGCATGTGGGACAAATCTTCCGAGTTCTAATTTTAACTGAATACAGTCACGTAAACGGAATGGACATAGTTTCTGAACCCAAACAAAAATAGCAGAGAGCCCAGTAATTCCCCTCTAAGTGCACACTCCCTTTTTGTCTGGCATGGGGCTGGCCCTGCTGCTGGCTTGGGAGTTCCACAGGGAGACAAGAGAGGCTCAGGAGCGGAGAGAGGAGCCCTTCTCCCCACCTGTGGGCTCCAGGAAGCCCCTCCCCCAGCTCCCTGGAGCAATGTGGAGAGGAGAGAAACTGGAAATTCGGGGTGGGAACCTGGCTGCCTCCACCAACTTTATCCTCAAGGTCACGGTCCTTCATGGTTTCCAGCATCCAGAAGGGAGCTCCGTGAGGCAGAGGTGCATCCACAGAGCTCTCCATTGCAGAGAGGTGAACGAAATTCACTGGCAAGGCCTTCACCATGTTCAGAGCACGGTGGACACGTTCCAGACGGCACTTTCGGCTATAAAAACAGTGCACAGGAGGCTTGGGAAATGATACAAAATCACTTCTTTCAGAAATGAAGGGAGGTGAAGTATTCCTTAGCTGCCCCAAAAAGATCTTCTAGAAGATGAAGAGCTAGAAATGTCCGGAAGATCATGCCATGAAGAAGGAGTGAGGGAACGGGGAAGTGGGGGCACAGAGAAGGGATCTGCATCAAGGACAGAACAACAACAACAGTAAAAATGATAAACGGAGCAGCCAGCAGTTGAGGCTCCTCTGCCGTCTGCAAAGCCCTTTTGTGTATGTCTGGCATCCTGGCTGTCAGCACAGGGTTGAAGGGCTGTGGTGGGGAAGGATCACCTGCATCTATCTCCCCTGTCCCCATCAGGTGGAAGCTGCAGGAGGGCAGCTCACAGCTCAGCAGCAGGTGGACCCCGACACCCCAGAGCCGTTCAGAGGCAGAAGGCACTGACTGCCGGTCTCCCCCATGAATCTACTGCTCAACAAAGTCGTTCAAGGACTGGCTCAGGTATGCCAGGCGGTGCCGTCCTACCGTCTGGGGAGCCGGAGCCTCCTGCTGCTTCTCCCAAAGGGCCCAGGAAGGACGGAGGTGCATGGGGGGTGCTCACAGGTTAATCACAGGAGGGGTGTGGGGGAGGCGTCCCAGGGGTGAGGTGCCCAGCTCAGATTTCTACACCACCATTTGTTTTTATGAATAGACAACATATGTGTATAGTGAAAAAAAAAATTAAAGGTATAAAAACAAGGAGTTCACCAAAGTTGCAGGATACAAGATCAATACACAAAAATCAACTGCCTTTTATACACTAGCAATAAGCAACTTGAAAATGAAATCAAGAAAACAATTCCCCCTGTAACAGTATCAAAAAGAATAAAAAACTTAGGAGTAAATTTAACAAAACATGTACAAAGTGTGTTCTCTGAAAACTATAAAACATTGTTGAAACAAACTTAAAAAGGCCTAAGTAAATGGGAAGACACCCAACGTTCATGGATGGGAGACTTACTGTTAAGATGGCAGAAAACCCCAAACTGATCTACAGATTCAAGGGGGTCCCTGTCAAAATCCCAGCTGGCTTCTTTGCAGAAACTCATGAGTTGATTCAAAAGGCATACGACGGTGCAAGGGGCCCAGAAGAGCCAAAATAGTTTTGAAAACAGAAGAACAATGCTTGAGGGCTCACACTTCCTAATTCCGATATACACACATCCCCTTCCTTTTTAAACCCAAATCATAGGCTATTGTAGACACTGTTCTGTATTTTGTGTCCTGCAAGCTTACAGCGAGTTTTAAAGACGATGATCAGCTTCCTTCATGGTGGCAGAGGGGACAGAGGTGGGCTGAGACAAGGAGGGGTAGAAGGCCCGGTTCAGACAGGCGCGGGTTCCGCTAGGGCTGGGAGCAGGGGGGCTGCGGGAGCCACGAGGCTGGAGAGGCAGGCGGCGGCCAGATCCTGGAGGGGCCACAGCTTTGTGCTGAAAAGTACCAGGGGTTCCTGAGGAGGTCCATCCGGAAGGGACATGCAGTAATCACCCTGGGTGGGCCACCCAGTAGGAGGCAGGAAGACCAGGGAGGGGTGATGAGGCCAGGGCAGGAAAGAGGTGGGGAGCTGGGAAGGAGGGACCCAGGCTGAGTGGGTTAAGGGGACTCCCCGAGTGCTGGCCAGGTGACCTGGGGGGCTGATCACCATCCCCCCAACAAGTGAGCACATTTGGTGATAACAGTGCGGGAGATTTGGGGCTGGGATTATAAGTGTGCGAGAGGCCCAAAGTGGGAGAAGCAGGAGGCTGCCGGGGCCCAGGGAGGCCTGAGGCAGGACTGAGGCCTGTGCCAGGGGCAGAGATTCCGACCCACCAGCTGCCAAACGGTCCCGATGAGGTCACCCGGGGAGTGTGAATGGGGCCGTGGGAGCCCCAGAAGGCTGGGGCTGAATCCTGGGGGACACTAGAATTTAAGATGTCAAAGGATCTGGAAGGTTCTATGAACAGTATCTAGAGCTACTGTCTATTCAGTGATGCTTTTACATCAAGAGCTTTAAATACATACACATAATACCTCATCTCTGCAAGGTAGGTTTATTTTCCATTATACAGATGAGACGCAGAGAAGTTGAAGCAACTTATTCAAGGTCACTGGTAAAAGACATCAGGATTCAAATCCAGATCTGACTTCAAAATCCGTGATTCGTCTGTCTGGTTTTCCCTGTTATGCTAAGCTGCCTTCCCAGGAAGAGTGGCCAGGACGGGCAAGGATGCAGAGGAGAAGCTAGGAGAAAGCGTGATGGCAGGAAGAAGCAGTGTGCAGTGCCCAGCGCCCTGCAAGCCTGCCCCTGCACCTGCCAGACCCCTGAACCCCTCGTGCCTGTGGCAGGGCACTGTTCTGCTGGTTTTCATGACAGGTATGCCCAGGGAGGATGCCAGCCTCACCGTGCCATGCCATAGGGAGTCCGAGTGTGGCGCTCTACCCCCAGCTCTCTGTGCACCAGTGGTTTCAGGCCTGGGGAGGGGTGGGGGGATATGAAGCAGGAGCTGGGGGCTGGAGGGACACTCCTGCCTCCCAGGTGCCAGGAGCCAGCGCTCCCTTCCACGCTCCGGCCGGCTCACCTGCTGGGTTCTCTCTTCGTCACACTGAAGGGCAAAGCGTAAACTCATAGGCTTCTCCCTCTTCTACTCTCGAAGCAATTCCAAGATGCTTCTCAAGTCTTACGGAATCAGTCAGGCTTTGGAGGCAGGCCTTGGCATCTGTGACCGAGTCCACGTCTCCGCTCTGGAGCTGACAGGTGTATCCCGGAGCCAGTTACGAGACCTCCCTGGGCCCAGACACCCCTCGGGCGGAGGCACTGTGCAGACTGAACGAGAGAACGTGTGCAAAGCACCTGGCACACAGCCAGGGCTGCGAGGGAGCTCCTTCCCCTCTCCTCCTTCCCCACCGAGGGCTGTGCCAGGCCGGCCATGTCTCGGGAACCCGCTCTCCAGGTTAGTCTCTTCCTAACTCCCAGGTGTGCACTCCCTGACTCCTGTCTCAGGCCGAGCGCTCTGGGGTCCTGGTGGAGGAGGCCGAGGGCAGCTCAGACGGGGAGATGAGGCTGAACCCAGTCCCCCAGCGAGGAGGGCTTCGGTGGCTGCTGGCCTGCCCGGCTGGGTGACTCTTCCTGACTGGTGACTTGGAAGGCTCAGGAGGTCAGTACTTCACACCTGGGCACAGTGAAGCAGACGCAGATCCTGGACTCATTTCCTTCTAGATTAGCAGTGGTCACGTCCCTTTCCACAGGCAGGTTAGAGGCACAAGTGTTGGGGTGAGTCCGAATGCCCAAGCTGCAATGCTGGCTTCCCGCTTCCCAAACTAGGGATCCCAACTTCATCAGGCTACTGTGAGGCTTTTCTGTGCAGGTAGCCAGAGAGTGTGTGAGCCTGAATGTCACTGTGGGGTGGCCTCTTCAGTCCAGGAAAACTTGCTGGAGATGCTGAGGCCCAAGTAGGCCGCGGTAAGAGGGTGGCGTCCGGCGGACATAAAGCTTGAGGGAGCCATGGCTCCCGGGGCCGGCTCAGGAGCTGGTGAGGGGAGGAGAGCCAGGAGCCTGGAGCGGGGCCCAGCAACCTCACCGGCAGGCGCCCCACTGCCCCCCACCTCCACCCCCACCCCCTGGCTGGCCAGCCGGTTGGTGATGATGTCATAGCACAGGGCGGGGTGGTGGTGGTGGTGGTGGTTCGTGAGATCATGGAAATGGGGTTTCGTCAGTGTAAAATGCTGCACAAATAATTATGAGTGAGTGAGCAGTGGCACAGTCTGGATTAGACTGGAGAAAACGAGGAATGTGGAATACTCCTCATTCAGTCAACAAAACTTCTCTGGGGCTCAGCTCTCATCGAACAGCATCCTACATCTCCCTGCCCAGATTCACACACAGACGAACACTGTCCTCCTTTTGACCATCTGCTCCTGGGTGTCGGTTTCATTTAAGGAATCACTGCATTAAGTTGACGGAACATTAGCAAAACCTCATTAGCATCCAGATTGAGGTTTTCCAAGGGGAGAGCTGCACAAAATAAAATACCCTAATAACTTAAATTCCACTACAAGTATATACTATATGCAGATAGTATATAATATACACACATTCTATATATATTCCAAGTTGGATAACTTCAGTCCAGAAAAAAGCCTAGGAGGCAGTCTATTTTTACAGACAGATGTTACTTCCAATCTTATTCACATACGTTCCCTCAACCCTCATATATATCACACGAGGAAACAGGCACTGGAAGGTCAGCTGACTTGGTCAGGGTCAAAGTCAGCGGCCAAGTTGGACCTTAAACCCAGGCCTTCCGACTCGAGGTCCAGGGCTCTCACTTTTACATCACAGTTGCTTCCTGGGATAATATGATTCCCCGAATGGAGTTAGGAGTCCAAGCAAACAGGACACAGAGCCATTTGTATCCACAGGGAATGCTTTTGATTTACAGACCAGGGGTTTTTGCACTAGCTCCCCCCTTCCCTCCCACCCCATCCACTCTCCATCGTCACTGGGGTCTGTTCTGTTCCCTGCGCCAGGCCACGTGCTGGGGACACAGATGATGCTAAACTGTTGAGCTCCATGACTGCAGCGGCTGCATCAAATTACTCACCATCTTAGACCAGGTTGGTGCAGTGCCTGGCACCCAGGATATTCAACAAATACTTAGGAAGGAAAGAACGAACGCACAGTCTCCCTGTCCTCAAGGAGCTCAGGGTCCAGAAGAGGAGACTAACATAAAGAGTAACACCGATCCTGTGGCCTGATATGATCGCAGCCCAGCCAGGAACAACGCCAGGAACCCAACCCCCAGCCAGCCGCCAAGATCACCTGGTGGCACCATCCATGAGGGTGGTGAGCTGGGCAAGTCCAGGGGCTTCCCGGGGAGCCAGGGTGTGCTCGCCTGGCCCCTCTGTGAGCTGGCATCAGTCCCTTCACATCGTGCAATCTCTATTTCCTTATGAGGGACCCACTGGCTCTGTAAATCCACCATCAACTGTGCTAGGAGATCATTTTGTTAACCTATTCTAGAGCTCTTTGAGTTTCCTTTTCTCCATTTTGACTCAGTCTGCTTCAAGTTGACAAACATTTACCGGCACCTGCCATGTGCCAGGCCCTGGGAGACCCTCAGGAGTGGGGTTGGCCCCCAGCTGGCCCACCACCATGAAGCCCAAGTGCTGGCGCCGTGAAGCACAGTGCCCGCCGTGGGCTCTCCGGCAGAGGCGCAAGGGAAGCGGAGGCCGCCCACTGCCCGCAGGCATGAGCTATAACCTACCAACGGTTACCGAGAGGATGTTAAAAATAATTACCTACTGAAAATATTAGATTTGCCCTGGATTGTTCATTACATACAATGGTTTAATAGGACTTTTATTGAATTGCTGCAGAGCTCTGGGCCCAAATCAATTTGCCATACACGCGGAATTTTGATGTATGCTGTTGACTTCCATAACACGGAGCAATTTGTAATAGCTTTGGCTCGCTGTTGTTTTCCAAGCTCCTGCTACATCACAAGCATTTATTTCTGACCACAGAATTACATTTATTCCACAGAAAGCAGTGCAGGGTCTCTAAGAGGTTAACTTCTGGCGTGCTTGGCTGCTCTCCAGCCCCCCTTGGAGAAGCCGCGCTACGCGATGGCACAGGGCGGCGGTGGCGGCGGCCCAGCGTGATTAATAGACTGCTGACTGCGCCCCTTTCCATAGCCGCACACTTCTCGTTCCCTGTTTCCATAGATCATGGACTTAGCCTCAACATATCTGACTGAAATTGAATTTGGCTTCTCTCTCAACCGTTCATTTCCTATGTTATGCAAGGTTATATCCTTTTCTGCATGAGCAGAACCAAACCAGCTGCAGCTTTGGAGGAGAAAATGTGTTTTCAATTACGAAGCTGGCTTGCAGACTGAACCACGGCTCCACTGCTCCCCTAATTGAGCCATCATGGAGTGAACCTACAGGAAGAAGCTGTATTAATTGGGTCTTTGAATTTTACCGTAAGATAATTAAGAAACACTATCATCAGCACCACAATTATCACCACAGCCGCCACTGCCAACACCTCAGTGCCCATAGAGAAGACAAGGCCCAGGGGCTGGAGGGAGATGGGGTCGGGCAGGGAGGAAGTTCCCCTGATGAAGGGGTCAGGCAGGACAGCGGGCCTTGTGGGGTCCTTGGGAATCTTCCCTGGCCTCAGGCTGGTCAGCTGGTCCTCGGGGTGTCCAGCCCATTACGTACCCTTGGGTCAGGGACGCTGGCCCCATAACTCCCAGTGGGTCTCAGGAAGTGGGTCTCAGTGAGGACTCAGAAGGCGGGAGAAACACAGCACAAGCCAGCTCAGCACGGCAGAGACAACACAAAGGCTATGACAAGATGCAGGCCCTCGAGAAGCCCCTGGTCTGGCAGAGGCGCAGGACAGAAAGGGGCAAAAGTTAAAGGCAGGCTGAGAGGGTCAGGAAAGTGAATGAAGTAAGTAGAATTTCAGCCAGGTTTTAAAGGGTGGAGACAGTTTCTACAGGTGGGGAAGAGCAAAAGGGTATAATAACAGGGGCAGTGAATTTAGGAAAAGGTCAGGGGCAGGAAATCAGAAGCCATGTTCGGATGACAGTAAATAGACTGGTTTGGCTGGAGCCGAAGCTGGGACCTGGAGCCTGGAAACACACTTCAAAGCTGAGTCTTGGATCTCTGTACACAGCAGTCTGAGGGGCTGGCAGGTCACCCTCTGGGCACAGAATCACAGAACTTCAGCTACAGGAAGAGCCTTCAGCGAGAGTCCAGCCCGGCGGTTCCCAACACCAGCCACGCTTGACGATGTCATGTGTGGACCGGTGAACTCACAACGTGCAGGCCCACCCCTGGCTGAGCGAGCCAGGACTTCACGGGGGGAGCCCGGGGAACGGCGCTTCTGGAAACACTTCGGGGAATTCCCATGCAGTCAGGGCAGCACTGGTCCAAGGGCCGGCTTCAGGAACTGTCCACCTGCTCCAAGCTTCTTTGAGGCCACCTGGCCACAGTGCTGATGCAGTCCTTGTTGAGTACAGGCATCGTGGGGTAAGAATATACACACCTGCCCTCTGGATCTCAGAAGCATCAGGCTTAGTATTGAGCAGCTTAAACTGTCCTTAAGCAACTAAAATACAGAGAGTGTCTCCAGGCTCAAAATCAAAAGAGAGATACAAATGAAGCCCTATCAGAGATCAGGAGGGGAGGATTTTGTTTCTGGCTGGGGTATTATGGGATGACTTGGAGGATCTGGCATTGGGTTGGGCCTCAGAGAAGAAGGGGTAAGAACTGACAACACCCCTGAGAGATGCTCACCCAGCCTGATCTTGAACACTCCCAATAATGGGAGGCTCACTACCTTGCAGGGCAGTTCATTCCATTTTTGAACAGATGTAACTGCTGGAAGATTTCTCCTGCCGTTCTGCTGATACTAGTTCAACCCAAGTGCAAGTCTTCTGAGTCATAGTGAACCTCAGGGTTATGAGGAGCTGCCTTACAGGTATCTCACTCACCCACTCCTTCTGCAGATGAGGAAAATCAGATGGGAAGTGCTGGGGTGGCTGCCCACAGGCACAGAGATAGTGAACGGCAGGCAGTGCCTGGACTCACTCCCAGGTCCTCTCACCCTCTGCGACGGGCTCTTTGGGGTAAACCACGCGGACAACCCGGCTTTATTTAGAAATGGCCTTTAGCTCTGGGCGCTTAAATATGTTACAGCTTAACAGAAACGGCTCTAGGACATACTTGAAACTCTTGATCACTTTTAACTAATTCACAGTATATGTGTCCAACTCAATCCATTTTATTATTTGATTAAAATCTGTCAGATCGTCCTGCCAATGGGCACAGGGTCCTTGCTTTCCCCTGCACTCAGCTTTCTCCTTGGGGCCAGATTCTTTAAAGCCAGCTTTCTATCAGGGCCATGAGACCCCTGCTGACATCTCTGGCCTGGCATCCTACCTCTCTCATTGTCATGTGCTCAGTGCAGCCAAACCAGGCTTCTCCCCGGATCTAAAACACCCCGAACACCATCCCCCCATGGAGTCTTGGCACGTACTCCCCTCTGCCCAGAGCTCTTTCCCCAGTCCTGAGCACAGCTGGTTTCTTCTCATCACTCAGGTCTTACTGCAAACATCCCTGCCTCTGAGAGGCCTTCCATGACTGCGCTCTCTGGAGAAGCCGCCCTGCTCCTCAGCTCCACCCCAACACCCATCTGGTTCCACTGTAGCGCCGTCTCTATCTAACAGTGCACCCATAGTGTTTGGTGTGTTTCCCTTCTGGCAGAAGACAAGCTTCAGGACTTGGTCAGCTGGGTCTGCTGCTCTCTCCTTGGCCCCCATTCGGCCCTTAGCTGTGCAGAGCAGTGAATGACTAAATGAATGGATATCATCATGGTTGTGATCAGTCAAACCCAGCCTCAGAGCCGCTCCTCCAAGGGTGCAGATCAGGGCTGTAGCAAAGCTTATGGCTACCGTAAAGGATATTTATGTACATGTGGAACAAGGCACTGGGCTCTGGAATTTAGATACAGGAAGGGCTGGTTGGCAGGGGAGGGAGGCGGGAAGAAGTGATCCATAGCCGCGTCCTGGGAGGCGGACTGGGACCCCAGGGGGCTGCGGGCAGCGCCTCCCCCATTCCCAAGTGGTGGCAGAGAACACCGACGTTCAGGGATGTGGACTGGGACAGCGGGCAGCCCCAGGTTCCAGCCCCAGGCCTGCCAGGTGACCTGTGTGGCCCTGGCTAGTTTACTCGCCCTCTCTGGGGCTTAGTCTCCTCACCTGCCTCCCTCGGTCCACGGCTTTGGTGGCCACCGACTGAGGGCTCGCTAAGGGCCAGGAACTACCTTGGGCCTGGGTATACAGAGGAGACCAACGAAGACAAAAGACAGTCTAGGAAGAGCAGTAGACATAAAACACCCACACAAACGTATCGAGAAAAGTACCCCGAGCAGAGGCCCAAGGTGCTCCGAGAGCAACAAGAGGGCTTTAATCAGCCTGGCAGTCAGAAGAGACCCACTGAGGGGCGATGTGTAAGCTGAGTCCAAAAGGATGGGTGAGAGAGAAAGGGCCAGGTGGGGGGGAGGGCTGGGTGAGGGAACGGACCCCCCAGGCTCATCTGGGAGCTGCGCCGAGGCCAGGGGTTCTGGGGCACAGGTGCAGAAGGGGCTGGGGTGGCAGTGGCGGCCAGGCCCAGGCCCCCCGGAAAGGCATTGGGAGCCACTGAAAGGTTGTAAACAAGGAATTGCCTGATCCTGGCTGTCGCATGGAGAGAAGGCGGGGGGCTGGGGAGGGGGTAAAAGCTGACCTAGATTCCAGTTAGGAAACCACCATAACGGTGTAAGTGACATCCAGAAGCAGCTTAGAGCGGGGTGGATGGGCAGGGACAGAAGGGACTGGGCAGAATGCAGATGTACTTTGGAGGTAAGATGGAGGAGATCCGGGGCATAAGGGAGCAGGGAGGGGTGTCCTAGACTTCCAGCTCCTGGGAATGAATGGAGGAGGAGGAAACATAAGCGGGCGTGGAAGTTGGAGCAAGGGGATGTGGCACTGGGCTAGGAGTGCTACCCTGTGGGGGACCCAGAGGGACGGTCAGGGGGTCTTCTTGTTTGGGCCCCAGGCTCCTGTGCCTCGGTTGGGGGAATCAATCTGGGAGTTTGAGCATATAGCTAAGGAGGGCATATTCGGGGAAGGACGCCACTCTCCTGGGGTCAGATGGAGGAGGAGGCCCTGTCCAAGGAGACGAAAAACCAATAGCCAGAGAACCGAAAGGAAAGCCCAGAGAACAGAATATCAAGTGATGTCAAGAGAAGAGAACAGACCAAGAAGGCAGTGGTAGCTGGGCTGACTGCTGCTGAGCCAAGGGAGAGCGGGCCTGAAAAGGCCAGTGGAGAGCGGGGCTGTGGCCAGCCGGAGCGGCTGGAGAATAATGGAGGCAGCCTTTGGAGCAGCATGGCTAAGAGGGCTGCAGGACAAGGCATTTCCCTCTCGCGCCCTCCCAAGATGGAGCACACCAAAGCCTGGATACAAGCTGCTGAGGACAGTCTGACCAAGAGCAGAGGCTGAAGCCCCAGGGGAGGGGGGGACAGAGGTCCCAGAGAAAGTGGGAGAAGATGGGCTCTGGAATGTGTGCCAAGGAAGGGGCACTTCCCCCTATGGAGAAAGAAGAGGGTGACAGGACAGGAAGGCATGGTTTTGTGATCTGGGACGGGAAGAGAAAAGGAGTGGCTTTGCAGACTTGTGACGAGGGGACAGTGTACGCTTGAAAACGCACAAGCACAACGCTTAGACTTTGCTACAGGTCACGCACACGGGAGTTTCTGAAGCAGCCACTTGCCTGGGAGATGCAAATGTATCATAGATGAAATGCAAAGAGAAAGGAGAAGGTAAAAGTCAGGAGCTGGCAAAAAATAACCAGGGAGCAGCTACTGCCTGTAAGCATGATTCTTTTTTTGAAAGAACTAGTTCACACATACAAAAGAATCCATAAAGAATAAGTAATGAAGTTAACACCCGTGGGTGAGGGCACTACAAGAGCTGTGTTCCTCTAGAACAACCTCTATCCAGAACTTCCGGTTTATTCTCTTTTTTATAATTTTATTATGTATATATCCCTAAATAAGATCAGCTAAGTTCCATACATTTTTAATTCACTCACTTTTCCCTATCCATTATATAGTGAAACCACTCTTTTTTTTTTAATTCTTTCTACTATTTATAGTTTCCACTTGTGGACTATTTTCAAACATTCCTGAGCTTGTTTCCTGAGGCACATATTTAAATTAATTCAGGGCATAGATTTAGAAGTAGAATTGCCATGTCAAGGTACATGTGCTCCTAACTTTATTATTGAAGTTAAATTGGTTAAAAGATTACACCAACTTAGATTCCTGTCTTGCCTTTTCAATTTTGGCTAAGCTATCAAGTATGAACAATCAGCATTTACATTATTTTAATTCGCATTTCCCTAATCGCATTTAATTTGAGGTGGAGCATCTTTTCCTATTTACTGACCATTCTGATTTTCTCTTCAAAGAATGCTGATCATGACTTTCGCCCATTTTCCTGTTGGGATGTTTATGTCTTTTTCTTACTGATAGGTAAGTGTTTAAAAAATCTTTTCTGAATACTAATCCTTTGTCACTCAGTGTGCAGCAGCTGTCTTCTTTCAGTTTGTGGCTACTCCACATATAATCGTGCAGACTGTTCCCGATACCACCCTAGGGGCAGCTTTCACATCGTCCGCATTTCCATCTTCACTGTGCTGGACATTCAGGTGAGTCGGCACCTTGCCAACAGGTGACATAAAATGCCTTGAGAAAGATTTCTTCTAATTCACAGAAAGGTACAATTGAGCTAGTGATGCCCTGGGCTTACCTTTTCACTAGCCATCGGGTGTCTTTTCATGAAAAAAAGTCTTACTTTTAAACTTTAATGTAGCTGAATGCAACAATCTCTTCCTTTATGATTTCCTTTTTACAGAAACCCTAATACACCCTGAAGCTATCACATTCTATATTTTCTTCTAAAAGATTCAAGTTTGGCCTTAAATCAACATAAATTGATGTTTGCATATTATGCCAGTTTGGATATATTATGTCCCCCCAAAAGCCATATTCTTTAATGCAATCTTATGGGGGAAGATTTATTAATCTTTTTGATTAGGGTGTGACCTCTTGATTGAATGTTTCCATGAAGATTTGACTCCGCTCATTTAGGGTAGGTCTTGATTAGTCTACTGGAGACCTTTAAAGGAAGCTCTCACAGAGAGCAAAGGGAGGAAAATACCCTGGGAATATGCTAGGTCTGGACACACAGACCTTAGATGCTTGGCAACCAACAGAGTTGCTTGCTGATACTTTGAGATTCTAAGAAAGGAAAAGACACCCTAAGAGATGCTTGCTGATGCTTAGAGGTTCTTGGAGATGCAGACAGAAGGACGTCTGGAGATGCTAAGCTAAGGGAAGCCCAGAGACATTTTGGAGAACGCCATTTTGAAACTGGCACTCCAGAGCAAAGATCGGCAGACGCCAGCCATGAGACTTCCCAGCTAACAGAGGTTTTCTGGATGCCACTGGCCATTCTTCAGTGAAGGTATACTCATGTTGATGCCTTAATTTGGACATTTTCATGGCATTCAGGCTATAAATTTGTAACCAAGTAAATCCCCTTTATAAAAGTCAGTTCATTTTTGGTATTTTGCATAATGGTAGCATTAGCAAATCGGAACACATATGGTATGAGGTAGGGATTCAATTTCATTTAATTCCACATAGATTAAAAATTATCAGAAAACCATTTATAGAACATTCACCCTTTCCTCACTGATCTACAACGTCACTTTTGTAAGATATGTGGCTTTTATGCAGGTAAGGGCAGTTTGCTTTTTGCATCATGTTCTGTTGGTTTATTTATCTATCCCTTTGGCAATTTCTGTAGCTTTGATAGTCTGGTGGTGCAAATCCTCCATCTTGTTCTTATTCAATATTATCTTCAGTATTATGGACCAATTGCTCTTGCATATAAATTCTAGAATGTGCCTTTCCAGATTCATGAAAACTCCCACTGGAATTCTGACTGGAACTACAATGACTCATTCTATAACCAATCTGGGGAAAAACGACATCTTAAATAATAGTGGGAATTTTTATCCCTGAACACATTCTCTCTCTCCATTTAAATCTTCTTTAATACCTTTGATATAACTGTTATACTCTTTTTCCAGAAAGAGTCCCTCTATATTGTTATATTTATTTCTAGGTGTCTTTTATTTTTTTTTGTTGCCATTTCCAATGGTATCCTCTCAAAATTTTACATTTTCAGTTTCCTGTTGATACAGAGGAATATAATTCTTTGGCATACCGATTTTGCATTAGTAACCTTTTTAAATAGTAAAAGCTCAAATGAAAACGGCAGTTTTATTTCTTCTATTATAATACAATATTTATACTTTTTCTTGTCTGCTATGCTAGCTAAGACCTCAGCACAATGTTAAATAAAAGTAGCAAGAGCAGGCATTCTTGTTTTAAAGAGAATGTTTTTAACATCACTGGGTATGAAATCAATCAATGCAGGTTTTTGATAAATACCTTTTACCAAGTTAAAGAAGCCCCCCTCTATTCCTAGGATGCTAATAGTTTTTAATCATGAATCGATGTTGAATTTTATCAAATTCTTTTCCTATAACTACTGAGATGATATTTTCTTTTTCCTTTAATCTGCTAATGATAAAATTCACATTAATTGATTTTGTAATGTTAAATCAAATAGCATTATTGGGAAATACCAAACTTGATGATTAATCCTTTTCAAAGACTTTTGTACACCTATTCATAAATAAGGTTGGTTTTTAACTTTCCTTTCATGTACTGTTCTTGTCTGATTTTGGAACCAAGGTTATATTATTCTCATAAAATGAGTTGGGAAGTGTTCTCCTTCTTCTATTCTCTGAAGGGGTTTGCAAAAGATTAGAAGAATTTGGCTCATGAATGACTGGCAGAACTCTTCCGTAACAGTGTCTGGACCTTGTAGGAATATTTCTGCTGATAGTTTTAAGGCTATTCAGGTTTTTCTATTCTTGAACCACTGCTGGCAACTTATAGTACCCTAGGAATTTCTCCATTTTGTCTAGGTTTTAAAATTCATTGGCATACAGTTGCTTATAATATTACCTTATTATCTTTTTAATCTGGGCTGTAGCTGCTGTGTTATCCCTGTTTTCATTCTGAACATTATTACATTTTCTTGATTAGGAAAGTGGTTGTCAACTGCATCGGTCTTTCCAAAGAACCAACTTTTGGATTGTTTCTCTTGGGTCTGTGTTCCTTTTTTCATTCATTTCTATTTTTCAACTTATTATTATTTATTATACTTATTATTCCCTTCTTCCCATTTTCATTGAGTTTACTCTGTTATACTTTTATAATTTCTCAACACTGAATGATTAGCTCATGGATTTCCAGTCTTTTATTTTTTCCTCTTAAATTCAAGCATTTATGTTATTTCTTAAGTTGTCAAGCAGTTGTCTAAGCCAACTCCTTGCTACCTCAACCTTCTAATCTAGGACCCTTCCTGGAGAGAAGCAAGGGGAGAAGATGACTGGAAAGACTTCCTAGTCCCCAGAGAGTGCGAGCGGTACTTCACTGGAGGGACTGTTCAAATTACTGTCACCAGAGTAAGCTTTACATTGGATTGGCCATTTAGGCCAGTCCCACACGCCCACTCCCAACTGCTTGGCTGGGCTTGGGGAAGACACAGAATTAGGTACAGCAATAAATGAATAAACAAATAAATCTAATTTCACTGTGAGTTCAACTAAATGACTCTGCTATAATAATTACAAGTAATTATTATGATTACGATGCTTCTAACTTTTCAATCAAAGGTAACAAATATGGTTAAATATCTTACAGGGCCTCTTTCTCCCTATTAATAGCAACACATCCTGAAGAAAGAATGGAGGCAAAATGTTTTAAAAACTGCCTCCGGGGGAGCCTCGCTGTTCAATCATTTATTTGATAAACACTTTTGAGAGTCTGAATGTTTTCCAGTTCCAGGAACCGTGCCAGTTGCTGGGAACGCAGCAGAGAACGAGACAAGGCCTGGGGGCTGCCTCTGCACATTTTACCCGCCGGTAAGGAGAAGAGTCCAGCGGGCAGGGATCTCCACCAACGCGGAGCACGGTGCCACGGGAGGCCACAGCACAGGGGGCTCACCCGTAACTTGGGGGTCAGGGGTGGCCCTCTTTCAGTCAGTGGTGCCTGAGCTGAAGGGAGCCAGGAGGTGCGGCAGAGGGTCTGCAGGAGTGGGTGAGCTTGTGTCAAGGCTGGGAGGCAGGCGAGGAGGCCCAGTGTGCTCAACGGCCAGGCAGAAATCCAGAGCAGCCAGTTTGTCATGTGATGGGCAGTACAGAGGGGACAGGGTGCAGAAAGATGGGCAGAGACCCCATCACGCAGGGCCTTTGACCCACTCGAGGACAGAGTCTGAACCTTCTGTTGACACCCACAGGAGAATGCTCAACCCCGGCCGGGTTGTTTTCCGTAACATCATAACACTCTAAAACGAAAGGTTCTTGCGGGACCCTAAAGGCCTATGTGGATTTCTTGCTGTAGGAAGACTGCGTGTGTTGCATTTGTTTGGTTTTGTTTGCTCCCTTGAGAATCTCAAGAAGGGAGGGAGAAATCTCTCTACAAATTCTGGGGCAAGGATGATGCTTTCAATAATACTACATTTTCCCCGGGGAACTCAAATACCTTGGTACAAGCTCCAATGGCAAACACTATGCCCGATAAATAAAAGTCGCACATGGCAGACAGCGATAATTAAAGGGTACGAGGGCAGGGCTCATGAGTGGAGGCTGCTTTTAAAAAGGCAATGAATGGCTACTGCCCCATCAAAGCACCACGATATGCAGCTTCCCAGCCTCGCTCATTGGAACCCTGCCCTAAGCATGTGGCCCAGCTAGAGTGACCCTCTGCTGGGCAAGTTCATTCTGCAGAAGCAAGGGGGCTTTAGCCCCTTCTCCTGAAATTAGTTTACTAGAGAGCACAAATTATTTACTAGAAATACTGCAATTAGCAGAGGCTTGGCAAATATTAATTAATAGTGCTATAAAAATATTTACTTTTCTAATAGCCTTTTAAAGATTATGCAAATAAGGAAGACTACATGTCTTTTAGGCATCTCAAACTTAATATATTCAGAAGCAAACCTATTACCAGATCCAGAACGTGGGATTAACTGTAAGACAATTGGTCTAGATTCTTCAAAAATATCAACGTCTTAAAAAAAAAAACAAAAACAAAGGTGAGAGGGGGGAGACAGAGTGCCCTACATTAAAAGAGACTAAAGAGATACATAATCAAATGCCAGTAGGAAACTGACTGGATCTCAGTTACAGGGCAGGGCAGCTAGAAAACACATTTTGGGGACAGCTGGAGAAATCTGACTTTGGACTGGAATTAGGTATCAAGGGATCACTGATACTTTTCTCAGGTGTGATACTTGTGGGGGGTGACATATTCTCAGGAGAGGTGTGTGTGTGTTTGAGGGTACGGGGCCACGGGCATAACTTACTTTCCAAGGGTTAGCAAGAGGGTGAGTGGGTGGGGGGCAGATGCGGCAAATGTTAACGGGGGCCAAGCTCAGCAAAGGGTACACAGGTGTTCACTGTACTCATCTTTCTATTTTTAGGTAGATTTGAAATTCTTCAAAAAGGAAAAAAACCAAGCAAACCAAAAAAGCACTAAGCCATGGGTCCCACCAAAGTGGCAGGTGAAAGCACAGATAAAATTAAATGTGAGTTAGGTGGAAGGCAACAGTTTTACTCATAAAACGAGGGTTTGGAGATTTAACTCTGAGGAAAAGACTATTCCAGTCCCTCAAAAATCTGATATCGACATCCTGTGCCTTACCAGGCCAAGGACGGGGGGCATCACCAGGCAGGGTATTCGAAACAAAAAGAAGTGCCGTCTTCTCCCTTTCTGAAAGCTTCTGCAATCACCCACAGTCATCAATCCATCCTTCTCTCTACGGGGCCCCTTCAGTTCAGGGGTCTGCCCTCTGGCCCCCCGCCATGGTCTTCCTAACCGACCTCCCTCGTCACCTCCCCATGCTCGCACCCATGTGCCGAGGGACTTGCCAGGCAGATCCCCAACCCCTTACTCTGGGGCTCTGGGCCCAGGGATCTGGGCTCTGTCCAGGGGTGACCACAAGGACTCTTACCCGGCCCAGCGCCTCACGTCACTCGTACCCCAACCTGAACTTGCCATCTCACCTCCCCTACCCCGCTCCGTCCCCCCATTTCCTCTGTACCCTGTGAATTGGGTGGTTGCAAGAAAACTGAATTCCTAAGACTGTACCCATGTGGGTTCTTGATAGGATTTTTAAAAAACTCTTTCTACCATCAGCCTGGGGTTGTTACCACTTCTGCTGTCCCGGTGGGAGAGGACAGAGGGGTGAGTGAATAGCTCCACCACAACAAAAACAACATTTGTGATTTTCTACAATTCACCGACTCTCTACCCGGAGGATTGAGGAGGAGCTTGTGGCACTTGTGTGCCCCAGGCCCGCTCACAAGTGGCCAGGACAGAGTCGGTTGCAAATGACTTGCTGCCTACCCGCTGTCTTGGGAGAGAGCTCGTTCCTTCTCTAGGACCCCCTGGAAAGCTGAGCCCACACAGACCCCCCGGCTCCTCCCTGCTCCTCTGGGTTGCCAGCCCTGGGCCCACACCCTGTAGTTTCCACATCTGAGGCCCACAGTGGCCAGCAGCTCCAGGTGAGGCTGGGGAGCAAGGCAGAGCCCAAGTGCACCCCAGGAGGCTCCCAGGCTCCCAAAGCTGTGCTGGAACCAGCTCAGCCCCCCTGGGGAAACCAACCACGCTGAGCCTCTCCCAGAGTCCACGGCACCTTCTTACGTCCCTGGCAGGGTGTCCCCTTATGTGAAGGCTCCCCCTGAGCACGCAGTGGAAACCCCATGGCACAACTCAAAATCTGCATGGCCCTGGATGGGTGCAGCTGGAAAGGCTCCACTTAGATAATAACTTTCCATCAGTGGCTTTTGTCTAATGTGAATCAAAAGAAAGACCTATTAACCCTGAAAGGTGGCTATGAATATATATATTATATATATATGTAAATAATTATCCATTAAATATAGAAGCTTACCTCTCCTTGGAAACTCTTCAGCAGTGGCGCTACCTGCTTGCGCAAATCCTGGAGCAGGAGGGATGGATCAGGAAACAGCCATTTGAAAAGGAAAGAGAAGGGGAAAATTTGTTAAGTCTTCCTAAAAACAGCTTTTAACTCAGGCTGGTTATCACTGTCTATGGCAATCCTGGGACCACTCGTGTCCCTTCATTTCCACAACATAAATGATGCTGACCGGTACATCACAATTTAAACTAATTTACTTAAGAATACAACCAGATTTTACTTCTACTAAGTCCTAGTCATACACCCCTCATTTTGTATGTGCTATGGACAAAAGTCTTAGCCGGTGTGTCAGTGTAAAGTAGTGGGAGAATCTGCTTAGAATAAAATGTGACCTGATAACGTGGGATCGACTGCTGATTCTATCTGAAATGGGTGTGGGCCGCCGTCCTGGGGTCCTGCTGTTGTTTGGGAGCACTGCTAACAGGAAATACGGCCCACTCTGAATCCACGTATATGACACAGTCACTGGGAATTTCACCCCAGCCGCTAGTACTCATTTCACAACACTGAGACATCCTACAGGTATTTACCTATGATCTCTTCAACACTGTTTTATCATTGCAAAATAAAGTAATTGAAAAAATACGTCACAGTATGTGACACTTTGAAAAGACCTGAATAATGCAACTTCTTTACTGAGCATGACTGAAGTGCCAGATCAGAGTCACTAAGTTGGGGACAGGCCTAGAAATCAAGTGTATTTTAAAATTCCAAGGCTGACGTTGATGGACCCTCCCCACTGAAAATTACTAGCGTTGGTAAAGACTGACATATCTACCAAACCATAATACAGGAAGAAAGCACAAGTATTCTTTCAGAAAAGGAAATTCCAGGTTACAGGAGAACATAAGAGGAAGATAAATTCAGAACAAGAGACGAGGAGCAGGTTCGCGAATGAGTAGCCTTTGAGCTGGGGAGTCAGGGAGGATTTTCACAGACAAAAATGGGAGAGGACCAAAGCCTTCGGCTCCCAGCACACCTGGCTGTGCTCATACAACCTTGGCTGGAGAAGAGCTCATCAAGTCTGTGAACGGGAGCCCAGAGTTCGCTCCAGAGCTCACGGGTCAGGCGGGGAGCAGTGGGGAGGGGGTGAGGGCTTCAAGGTTCAGAATGAGGGAGCCCTGCTTCCGAACCCCGACCTCCCACCATGGGAACATGGTGGTCACTGCACCTGTGGAGCTTCAGGTGCCTTCTCTCAATGCCCTCTAGGAGGAGAAGGAATAAAAGTGATCAAATTCAAGTGGGAGCACAGTTCCTGGCACATACTAAGCTGCTTTTATTATTTTGAGTCACATCATTCTCTTTATCACGGGAAAAGCTTTCTAGCAAATGTGAAGTGCCCCTAAATGGGCCTGGATGCTCTGGAGGCGGTGTTCTCTGGCCCTGGGGTTTTCAAGCATCATGTGAAGGTGGCTGCAGAGAGAATCCGTGCACTGGGGGTGGGGGTGACCCTTGGCCTCTCCCCGTCTGGGTATGGCAGGTCTCTAAGTAGCCCGGGCCCCTGGGCTGTGCGGCCGCCAAGGTGAGCTGTTCTTGCTGCCAACCATGAGTTCGAGTGGGCATGTTGGCACCTGCTCTCCCAGTGGCTGCCTGTTTGACAGCATTCTGTGTGCCTTCAGCCACGCAGAGCACAGCCACGGGGAAGAGAGGCTCGGGTGGGAGGTGACAGCTCCCACCCCTAGAGGAGGAACCTCAGGTTTACCTGCCTCAGTGGCCCTGCCAACACGATGGAGGGAGACCCACATCTGACAGATCACCATACCTGAGGCTCCAAAAGTAAGGGAATTCATCCAGGGCCATGCAGCTGCTCACTCAGAACTTGCTCCAAGGCCCAGGCCACAGGGTGACTCTGTAAAGGGATCAATCACCGTAGGCCAGGTGGGCTGTCACCTGGAGGCCACGGTCAGCAACATGGGGCTGGGGGTGTGTGTGGGTGAATCTGAGAACTGCTCCAAAGACTTACAGTGGGCCCCAGCTTGAAGGGAATTGGCGAAGGCGGCTGGGGTCGTGGAATGAGAAAGTCAGTGAGGCCAAGGGACTTGGGACCACAGTGGCAAGAAGGACAGGGGAGCATGTATGGGGACGTGAGGGATCTGCTCAGAGGAGGGGGTACCTGGGCGCAGGTGTGAGGCTCAGGTGGTGCCTCTGACTAGGCACATCCCTGGGTCCACCCTAAGCCTGACAACGTGATGCAGGACCAGCCTTCCCAAGAATACAGCTCGGAGGGGTGGTGGGGACGACAAATTACTCCCAGACCCTATTCCAGCAATCCAGGCAGGCAGAGGAGCCGAGCCTCCAAAACGACCATAAATAAAGCTAACTCCTCCCTGCGGCTCCTGGCTGGCCAAATCATTTCTTTGGACATATTCATGTCTCAGAACAGACTTAGCTAAAATAATCTTTGTGACACTGAGGATGGATGTTTATTTAAAGACAGTTGAAAAGAAAAAGAGAAAGAAAAAAAAGGAAACCACTACTATTCACATCTACACATACAGAAACCGACACGTGCACTGCAGGTCACTGGCCAACAACCACTCGTTCCAATTTTGTCCTTGGCAGTTTCAGAAATTCTTTATCCAACTCCGCTGCTTGCAAATGCTCTCCTCATGTCAGTTTCATACTGAACTAATGAGACCATTGAGGGTGCTCAGTTCTGGCCCCCAGGGGCGCCCTGTCATTGAAGCAAGGGCCCGCCACAGTTTCCTGTCCTGCTAAGGTAGGGTGCCCTTTGCCGCCTGGCAGCCGGGGCCAGCCTGCTCTCCCACCCGGGCTTTGAGCACTGCTACCCACATCTCTCCACAACCACAAATGAAGAAAGTGGGGCCCAGGCCAATCAAGACCACATGAGAACAAATGATAATTGGGTAACGCCAGGTCAAGGCCCTTACTAATTTGGAGTAGCTCACTTAACTCAGTTACAGGTTTTCAGCACTGTTTCTGTTTTCTTTGCTCCTGGCCCATTTATTGAGCAAAAAGCAAGCAGCCTGTAAACACACAGAAAGGGATGTCCTTGGGATTATTAATATCAGATGTCCGTAAACGCCAGAGTCGTGCCTTTCAGCTTTCTCTCCCCTGAGAACATAGCAAGTAACAAGGAATGTTTATATCCAGATGCTTCTGTGTGAACAACATTTTCATTTTTCTCCAAACCACTGACTCACAACTCACTTTTTAGATCAGCAAATGGAACAGCAAAATGGTGTTAAGGAATTTTCTAGGTAATGACAGTTGCTGAAGAAAACCACTTTGATTTAAGAGCAAAATAGAAACAAACTCCAAATCACCATGCAGTGTTCGACCGCACCTGTGAGGTGCAAGACATACGTTCCCCGGGCCCACCAACGTGAATCTTTTCATTTTCTGCCATTTTGGAGACTTAAGCGTCTCTGGAAGGCTCTGTCCTCCTCTGTGGGGTCTCGAGCTCCTGTTCTCCCCGTGGTTTCCCTTCTGCCCCCCACCTCCTGCACAAGCACACGGCCGGTTGTGCCCCCCCCCAGTCACGTGCTGTGCACTGAGCTGGTGACCCCCCGAGTCCACCTCTGTGTCCAGGAGAAAAAGGATTTCATTCCCATCGGGAAGGACAACCAGGTGCATCTTCAAGGTCATAAAATGATCTGCTTTAAAAATATTGCATAATTCAGCTTTCCCACTTGTGAGGCATGTGAGGTTTTACTAAACTTGAGAATGCTCCTTTTGCTCGCGGGGCACAGCAACTTGATCATGTTTCTGTGGGACAACCTGGGCTCGGTTACAACGCATGGCATCTCTGGGCACCTGGTCCCCACAGCAGTGGCCCAGGAGTGGGGTCCTGCCCGGCCGGGTGGGTGGTGGAGGGCTGAACTCGGTCGCCTCCGAGCCCGGGCCCTGACCCTGGCACAGATGCCGTCAGGGACGCAGCCCCAGGCCACCCGCCTCCAGCTGTCGGCTCTGGCCTCAGAAGCCTCACCCCAGGGCTCACACCCAGTGTGGCCCTTTCTCTCGGGCCTGGTTCATATTTCCTCCATCGTGCTCGTGCGGCGATGGGCTGGGCTGGGGTCTAACCCTCGAAGGGAGCCAGGCTAAAATATGATTGACTCGAATTTAAAACCCTGGTAACGTTTACGTGTAAGGAGGTTATGCGTTACACTCCTAGGACTGAAAATATTACCGCCAAAGGAGCCTCCCAACCCCTGGCTTCCTCGTCCTCGAACTCAGGCCTCAAAGCAAGAAAATTTGGACTGAAAATATTCTAGGTAGATGTTGGAAGAAAATCGTTGTGTAATGTAGAGTATTTCATTAAATTCAATACCATCAAAGGCAAGATGTAGCATTACTTTATGCTACTCTAAGAAAAAAAAAGGCGGCTGCTTATTAAATTGTAAGTCGTTATTTATAATACTCTAATTTTGAAGATGGTAAAACAGGTAAAAGTGTATATATTAAAATTGATAAAATATGGTATTATGAAATGAAATAAAGCTAAAACAATAGGTCCTAAGTTTTTTGTTATTGTTTTTTTTTTTTAAACTACAATGGCCTGTATTTTAGGTATTACAATTACGGCTGTAAGAAGGGTCCTTGTCTTTTAGAGATATGTAACAAAATATTTATGCATGAAATACAACTTTTGCTCAAAATAATCTCTTTGGGAAAGGTAATAGGTTGATAAAATAAGAATGTTCATAAGTGGGTGATTTTTCAGCTGGAGAATGGGATGGACGCAAGGACTCACTGTGCTAGTCTGTTTGGTGTAGATTTGAAATATGAAATATACGTTTAAAACTGTGTTTCACTCGGAGGTACACTAAGGCTTTATTTGCTCCAGCCGACCAGTTGCAGAGAACAGGGAAAAGAGAGAATTAGGAGATGGGAGGGGGCTGCCTCTCCTTCTGTCTCACTTAGACTACAACCTATGAACGCAGTAACTGCAGTTTCCATCTTCATAAAGAAAACCTGGAAACCCGAGGGTTGCCTGGTCCAGTTTTCTGCTCAAGACCCCTCTGTGGGGTCCCAGCCACAGGCAGTTGCCTCCCAAGGCCACCCAGCCGTCCCAGACGGGTCCTGGGTGTGGGAATCAGAGCTGGGCTGGACGCTGGCAGCTGGGGCATGCCGAAGGAGGGAGTTGGCTGGTGAAGAAATGGACTCAGGAAAGAAATCAGCTCAGGCTCAAGGTGATTTCTGCGTGAAGTCACTCTCGCTCGCTTTATGAGTTATCTCCGCAAGAGGAAGGTCAAAGGAGCAGTGGCCCAGACCCCCAGGCGCACCTGTGGAAATGTGGGCATCTGTGCACAGGTAAGCGGAGGGTCTGAAGCTTCCTCTCCCTGGTCTGGCCAGGTGCCTAAGAACACATTTGTATCCCCTGAGCCCGGTGTCTTCTCTTCCTCCTCTGCTCTAACCTCCCATGGGAGGTGCTTTGCCAGGCCCCCAGCCAGGGGTCCTCCCTCCTGGCGGTGCCCCAGGCCCCCTGCGCCCCTCTCCATTCTGGACGGTGGCTCTGTCAGCTTCCCTGGCACCCTGCACTCCCCTGACTCAGCTTCCTAATGGGGATCTAAGAGCCCCTGGTAACAACCACTCCAGCTCCACAGCCCCCTGGGCCACTCCAAAATAAAAAGCTCTAAAGATTTTAAATAGATTCCAGATGATACAGATGCTAGATACATGCAATTTGAATGGTACAATTTCCTTTAAAATCAAGAAATTTCTGTCTGGAGTAATTTTAAAGAAAAATACAAATGCTTTTAATTTCAGAAACTCAGCTCACCATTTATAAGTATATTAAAACACAGTAAATGCAACACTAGATTAGACAGCCATTTACTACAGCTTTTCCAGAAAGCAACAGTAAATGGGTGATTTTTTCCAATCAAGATATTTAAGTAAACTGAAATGAGATAACCCCCTTTCTACAAACTAGAGCCAAAATACTGAAGACACATTGGTCAAAAGCATCCAGCTATGGATTCTTTATTTTGATTCTAAAGGATTTCAATGATGACTGAGTCATCCTTGTTGATAAAGAAAATCCCACGGAGTACACCCTGTCTAAGGCTAGTGTTCTTAACTAGAACGCAACCATATCTTCTAGAAGGAATTTTCATGCATATTTGTCAACTCTATTTTCATAAGGTAGCAGGGTTGACAGCACCAATGAGAAAATCATAATTATCTTTATAAAAAAATTGTTCTTAATACGATTTGAATTTCCCTGGACATTATTTTGAGAGCTATACTGTGCCAGTTTGAATAGATTGTGTCCCCCAAAAGCCATTATCTTTGATGTAATCTTGTGGGGCAGACATTTTGGTGCTGATTAGATTTGTTTGGAATGTGCCCCACCCAACTGTGGGTGATGACTCTGATGAGATATTCCCATGAAGGCATGGCCCCACCCATTCCGGGTGGGCCTTGATCAGTGGACCCATATAAATGAGCTGACTAAAAGAGAAGGAACTCAGTGCAGCTGTGAGTGGCATTTTGAAGAGGAGCTACAGCCAAGAGGGACACTTTGAAGAAAGCACAGGAGCTGCAGATGAGAGACAGTTTGAAGACAGCCGTTGAAAGCAGACTTTTACTCTGGAGCAGCTAAGAGAGGACAAATACCCCAAGTGCAACTAAGAGTGACATTTTTGAGGAACTGCAGCTAGAGAGGAACATCCTGGGAAAAAGCCATTTTGAAACCAGAACTTTGGAGCAGATGCCAGCCATGTGCCTTCCCAGCTAACAGAGGTTTTCCAGACACCACTGGCCATCCTCCAGCGGAGGTACCCGATTGCTGATGTGTTACCTCGGACACTTTATGGCCTTAAGACTGTAACTGTGTAACCACATAAACCCCCCTTTATAAAAGCCGGTCCATTTCTGGTGTTTTGCATTCTGGCAGTGTTAGCAAACTAGAACATACACTCTTCCTTATCGTATAACAAGAGCTCAGACCAGGTGCAAAGCTTTAAAAATAAGACAAGATATAGTGTGTGATGTACCGGCTGCAGACCTCGATTTAAAATACAGTAGAGAGCGAAGTTTCTCTTTGTTCCAGGATACTGAAACCTTCACTTCCCATCTCGTCGTTAGAAGATGAGCCACACAGCTATCAGTGCAGACAATACTTACTGTTGGTTACTTTTATAGACGAACGCTTACTCTTCCAGTCTTTGTGGCAGAAAAGGGTAATTTTAAATGGCATTTAAACTGAAGTGTTAAATAAAAAATATCTTTCTGTACAACAGCAGACAGTATCTCCTGGCAATTTCTCAAAGATTTTAGTTCACACATTTGAGAAAATTCCATTAGCTTTAATTATTTATCAGCAGTCAATTTAGATTACTATTGACCTATTTTTACAGTGTATGGGCCACCCAGCAATGAAATAAATGAATAGCCTTTTTTTTTTTTTACAATAGTTGCTTTTCTGAAATAACAGAAATCTACTTTCAAGAAGGAATGAAACCCCAAACATGTAATTACCACAATACGGAACCTGCCATGCTGCCTTTGTAGCTGGATAAAATGCACATCTTTGAGTTTTTTTGGTTATTAAATAAGATTATCCTGAAAGGGGTAAATACACTCATGCTATAATTTGTTCGCATTTAAATTTCTTTGCTCCATTTAAAGCTTGTTCTGTATCTTGGCAGAAAGTCTCTGACTGATGGATGTGCCTTCAGTTCTGTGCCTTGTAAAACTGCATCACGGAAGGATTTGGCTTTGTGGTGCCGGAGGGGGCAGGTGCCAAGATGGAGAACAGGGGTGCGCTGAGCGGTGAGGGCCGGCCACGCGGTGCCTGGAAGCAGAGGGGGGACCCCTGGGTCCCGAGCAAGAGGGAGCGGGGCTCCTTCTTTAGGAAGACGCATTTGATGAGACAACGCGGCAGGTTTACCCCACAGGCCGCCACCCACATTTGGACCTAAGGTGACGGAGCAGAGGATGGGGCGGGGGAGAAGAAAGGAAAGGGCCTCTGCGAGATGCACAGATGGCATCATGTGTGGTGGCGGCTCAGGGTGTCTGTGAGCCCACAGGCCCCTCTGCCAGCAGTTCTCCGAGCATGGACTGGGGGCTCCTGGCTCCTTCAGACCCTTTCAGGGACCTATGAGGTCAAAACTCCTCTTGCTGTTTGCCTTTCCACTCTCGTTCTCGCGAATGTATGGCGGAGTTTTCCAGAAGCTCCTATGTGTGATGATGTCATCACTCTGACACTAATGGCACATGCGCTTGTGTGTTCTTGTAATTGAAAAGCTTCTCAGTTTTAATCTCTAACACAGTCAGCATTGACAGACACAACCCTTGTACACCAAAGCTCCCTGGAGTCCTCAGTAAATTTTAAGAACAAAATGTTTGAGAAATGGGTGCTCCGAGGTCTCGGGTCTGGGAGCTGAGAATGGCTCGTTGTCAGTATTTCAAGGTTGTCATGCATATGGAGCTCCCAGGGTGAGCCAGCAGTGGGGAGAAGTGCCCTCGGCGTCTCATAGGCGTCTGCGGCCTGACCTCCGACCCAGGACGGGTCGGGAGGGCTCGTTCCCACAGCCAGGCTAGCAGGGTCCAGTCTGGCCCGGGCCCGGGGGCCACGCGTGCTAGGGCAGCCCGCCCACCAGAAGGACTGCCGGGATGGCAGCCAGGGGCTCAGCACGGGCAGCGGCAGAGGCCACCTTCCACCCACTTCTCTGTCTTCAGGTCCGATTCCCAAGTATTTCTCCAGGTCACTGTCAAAATAGTTGTTCAGGTCTAAACCTCTAGATTTATTTTAGAGCTTTTTGAAAATACTGCTGTGATGTGTCTATCTGCGGATAGATTTTTGGTTTCTCTAAAGACAGGGACAGTACATAACATGTATAATTTAATTTATTCAAAAAGCCACTTGGGCACTGATTACGTGCCGGACCCTGGAAGCAGAGGGGGGACCCCTGGGTCAGTAGTGGGACAGTCTCTGCCACTGGGGAGCTCGCACCAGCAGCCACTCATTGGGCAAGGTCCAGGGTAGACCCTCAGTGAGTGCTTCTAGAATGAATGAGTGGACAAAAGATGCTCTCCCCCGACTCATCACTGAGGGAACCCCTTACGGCAACTTCTGCAAAGGGGATTTGCGTACCAGGCGGGGCTTGCACCCTGAAGGCACCTTTCCACCCCAAGACCCTGAAATGAGCCAGGACCACATAAACCCCAATGTGCAATCTATTCCACGTCATCTTGCACCCTGCTGACTTTTAGCCACCCCATGTGGAAGGATGGGTTCAGGTGATATTGTAAAAACTAGAAAGACTTTATAAGGTTTACAGAGTAACTGAGCCCCCATTCACCCCACCTCCCAAGCTCTCAACGGCAGAATTTCCAGATACAGGAATGTCCAAGTGTCCACCTGGTGGCAACATGGGCCAGGGGCTACTTCAGTTTGTGCACAGCCCACAGAGAAAATCAATCCTGCACCCTCTAAGGCACAGTTCTACTCCCTACACATTTCTCCAGGAGAAATTACTTTCTAAGTATATTAAGTGTCAGGAGGAAACTTGCTGGTACATCCCATGAGTTATATTTTTCCTATCGAGAGAAGCTTTAAAATCAGATCTGAAACATCCTCCTTTCCAGCACTGGTGTCAAGTTTTCTTCGGTTCCCCTACCGAATGCCTTATTTTAAGTGTATTCATCACTGTATTCCACTGGCTTACCTAAAATTAAGCAGCATGGAAAAGATACACCTTGCTCTCAGCTTAGTAATCAGCACATGCTCACAGAGCTTCACAGGGCTGTTCAGAGGAATGATTAATAATAAGTGATGGGAAAATCTCCTTGCAGAGATGGAGCACACGGCAAATGCTCCCTCGGACTCTAACCCGGGCACACGAGTGGATGCGGAGCCGGGTCCCTGGTCCTTCGGTCTCTGCCGAGGCTGCTACCCCACAACCCCGCAGTGGTGGAACATGGTACTCAATGACCCACATGCAGCCGGCAGGCCCTGCAGATGTGAGACCCAATGGGTGCCTGCAATTGTTACATGCATTTTCCTTTTTAGGAACTGCGACAGAATTACTCACTGGCATCTGAAATGCAGACCATAATTTCTTAATCGCTAAATGGAATTATTTATATCATGCAGGTGGAATTGCAAATCCAAGAAATATATGTGACTTGATGGGCAACTTGGGAATTTAAACAAGATTTTATGTTTAAACAGGAGGCTCAGAGGCTTCCCAGTATATTACCTCAATCGAGTAAGTGTGTGGAGAAACAAAGGCTTTCTAGGGCAAAGGAAGATGTCCTGTTGGGTTTACTGACCCTGCTCGACTCTACACCCCATCTGCAGAGGAAGGGGACCCCACTTCACTCAACCATAGAAAATCAATTCGAGGGCACCTAAGAAGCACCTCCTTAGTTGTATCCAATCTGATCTAGCAGGTCCCAACACTCAGAGACCCCAGAAGTCAGAAGGAGGAAGCTTATGTATCATGCTCATCAGCCTAACGTCAAGGTCCAGAAGATGGTTGATTCACTGACTTTTCACTTTTTTTTTTTTTTGGTTGTCTACACAGCTCAGAGCATGTGTCCAAAACAAAGTCTCCTTGGTATTGACTTGTATACACAACTCTTCAGTTCCTAAGCATGTGTGCTATTTCATCACTCGCACGTCCAACTCGCAGCCCTGAGTGCGAAACGGGCTGCGTTCCGGGAGCGGAGGGCATGCCGAGGGCTCCACGCCACCGGCTCCTTGGGTGCTTGAACGCAGCTTCCAAAGGCCCTTCCAATGGCAGCCCCTGCCTGGTCCACGGACGTCGGACCCCTGGGCCTGGAGTCCCAAAGTGACAGGGAGACAGACGGCAATAACCAGCAGCTGCCCCGGAACCAGAGGGCTTGGAGGTGCTCATTTTTACATCCTGTCCCTGGACGTGTTGGCACGAATCACACTTGACTCAGTAACAGATCAAAACGAGGAGACTTTGTATATGAGTAAATCAGCTGAAAAACACAGCGGGGGACAGTGACCAGTCACAAAAAAACCTGTGTACGTGAACCCAGGTCTATAAAAAATTGTTAATCCTTACTGAATTATTATGTGTTTTGGTAAACAAATGGCTTTAAAATTCTTTTGGAATTCACCTAGTGCTCTTTCTCCAGCCTGCAACCAAATACTAACTTTTACACAGTTCCGGAATTTTCTCTTGAATACACGGCATGGCTTCTTTCTAGTGAAACGTTTTAGAAAGAGATAGAGATTAAAAAATTCTATATCTCTTTGGCGGGAGCTGTTGGCCCTGCTAGATGAATCATGAAGTCCATAAATGTCGAGAGTATTTGCACAGACTTTTCTTTTATTACCATATATGGCAAATATAGATCTATTTATCTCTAATCATCTCAACTTTAGCTTTAGCATTTTTTCTACCTTATTGTCTTTTTTAAAAAGTTCTCTTGATCTACAACTCAGCCACACAAAACAGCACACACAGTACTGACATTCACAACCCCGAGCTGTTTTTTTTTTTTCTTCCTTTGGTATGAGGACAGAATGTTTACGTGGGTAAATATTTGAGGGACGTCGAAGTACCTAGCTATTTACATTCCTGCTTCATTGTAGCCGAACAATGGCTATAAGGACTTCCACAAGAATTTAACCTGAACAAGTTTTATCCCCCAAGCAATCAAGTTTCTTATCACATAATCAGAAATCCTCTGAAAAATAAGAGGTTAGCGATGATTTGGTGTGGGATTTTTTTTTTTTGGTGTTTCTTTTTGATATATCCTTTAAAGAGATAAATACCAATGATATTTTTTCAGGTGTCTAAAAACTGACTGCTGGGAAATTCCATGACCGGTTGAGACAATTTAAGAATTCTCTTCGGCATGCTTACGGTATCATTCATTCATTCATTCATTCACATTTGTGCTGAGACTCAGGCCCTATAAAGATGCAAAGGTGAACAGCCCCAGGCGTGCCCTTGGGAGCCCCCCACCCAGCCCTCCAGGAAATCACTGAGAGGAAAGAGAACACACCCTGAAGGAGGCAAAGGGTGCTCCAGGGTTCCAGAGGGAGCTGGCTGGGGGTGGGGGTGGGGGGCAGTTTTAGGGGGTTTTGAGGGAAAAGTAGCATGTGGTATGGCGAGAGGGAGGCCCAGGTTGGGTAAAGGCAGGGTGAGGGGACTGTGGCTGCCTGGAAGGCCAGCCCAGGGTGGCCAAGACAAGGCCTGGGAGGACAGGGGACCCCATGCAAAAGTGGGGGTGGGGGTGGGGGTGGGAGAACTCTCCCACCACCCGTACCCAAGAGGTGCCAGGCCAGAGAGAACGGAGGCAAAGGAAGCTACCGGTTTGTCTCGTACTTTTACTTTCAGGTATCTATGTGACACACCCAAACCCTTCAGATGTAACCTTTAAATAGATGCTGAAGGTGCACAAAAGGGAAGAAAAGTGTGTGTGCACCGCAGAGATCAAAACTTCCACCGTCCAACCCGATACTTAGATCGTTTCACTCCGGGAATGTCCAATAAGCAACGCCACCGAAGGGCGTCTGTTGGGAAACGCTCACGTGTTAGGAGGACAATAGGAAGGTCTGTTTGTAAAAGCAAACACTGCAAACTCAACAATATGGCTACCCAAGCTTAAAACTTGATTTGGTGGTTGGTTTTTTTTGGAAAATTCTTTAGAAGTGTCCATTTTTGGAGTCCAAAGTTATCTGAAACCAAAAACATAAATAATAAAAATTAAGTATTTAGGTAAAATAATTAAAATTCAAAAAGGAGGGCGGCATACTTCAGGGCCCTGCCCCAGCTAGGTGCCAACTCCATGTGGCGGTTTCCTTAGAGAGAGAGAGTTAATAAAAAAGGGCAGCAGAGGCTGTTTTTGTCCCCAAAACATCATGCTAAGAGAAGAGCAAACTTGACTGGAGATGCTTTTTGGAGAAAGAGCTTTAGAGGAAGGAGTGCTCTGTTGTCGGGCAGAGATCTCACGACATCAGAACATGCCCTTGTTCAAAAGTCCCCATGGTTCAAGTCCGGGACTTGACAGCGATTGTGGCATCTGCCTCACCTGATCCTTTCCGCGTAAGACAGGTCTCTTACCTGATCCCAGCCACTCTGAAGGAAAGCCTGAGAAGAAATGGCCTATATGCAGAGAGGGCTTTTCCCAGATAAACATTTCTTTGGAGAGAGGCGTCATGGAAACACATTTTAATAAATTAAAATACAGGGAACGCTTTGGGCTGCTACAGTGCAAACCCAGAGAGGGTGACTGACATCCCTTGGTGTGGTCATCAGACCAGAGGCTGCTGCTGTGCACACACGGGACGCCCCCTCGGAGCTGGTGGCCTTAACTGAACCTCTTTGGACACTCCGCATCACTTAACTAACTATGCCTGCACACAGCCTCACGCTAAACACACACATACAAACAAGTAAGCAAACAACTCCATCTCTGCTTGTCTCCTTCCCCTCCAGACTGCGAGCTCCCCTGTGGGGGCCGTGGCCTTGGAGGTAAGAGGCACTCAATAAACTTACTGCGCAAATACACATTTGAATCAAGAAATGCGACCCCGGCTCCATCATTGCGGATCCCCCTTTCTTAGGGAGTAAGTCCTCTGTCAGCCATTCAGATCAGGAAGTTCAAATCCCAGAGCTTCCATTCAACAGCCAGGTGGGGTGAAGCTGCTCCAGACTCACCCTTTTCAGGGCCTCGAGAACCACCTTTGCTCTCTGGTTATGGAGGATGGAGGTGACCTGTCTTAGAAGGCCGCTCTCCAGGTCAGGGCAGCGGTCAGCACAGAGCAGGCACCAATGGGTGTCTGAGTGGATGAAATGCACCTAGTAGGTAGGTATGCAGCACAGCTGTTTCGATGACAAGGTTGACAACGATGACCGAGACATTAGCCCCTCCTTACATGTGCACCACTCAGAGAGCCCTAAACCACTGTGTCCTTTACCTGTTTGGCCTGCAAAGTGTTCTTTGGCTATGGGCAGGTGTCCAGGTGGTCTCACCCTGCTCGGCCGCAAGCTCCTCTTAGCCAGGACACGCCTGCTAGTTCTCTTTTACCGAGCCCTTTCTGAATGCACCGTGGAGGGCTCTGTGCTTCCTGGGTGCTTGCCAGATGCTGCTGGCTTCCAAGCGGTCAGTGCTGTCTCCACGAACCCCAACTCTCTCCAGCACTCCCCTACTCTGCCCCTACTCCTTCTTGGCTCGGTGCCAGTGACAGCACCCGGCGGCTTGGCTGGGGCTTGGCAGAGAGGGCTTTTACCAAACTAAACTTTCCAAAGGTAGCCCTGTGCCTCCTATTTTGTGGCCAGGAAAAGTCCATTAAAATGTCACTGGTTTCCTCCAATGTTAACCAAACTCGAACAACTGGCCTTCTTCTCCCTAATGACCTGGGAATGGTCTCTGTTCCCGCCCCGTGGACCCAGCATTTGACCAGATTGTCCGGCACCACAGCAGGTGAGGCTGCTCACTCCATTTTTTTATGGGATTTAAAAAGTCCACGTCCAGAGTGACCTCTAATCTGCAAGCCCCCCATGTGCACTGGGGACACACTCTGTATATGTTTTACCATGTACCAAAGGGAGCGTACACTAAATGAGCCATGCCATTCAAGAAGGCTCACTGAAATTGTGCCTGTTAATCTTTTAAATACAAGAATGTTACGCAACACAAAAGGAATTTTGGTCATTCTAAAGCTTTTACCCAACTGAAAAAGCTTCAATTTACAGAAACACATACTCAAGATAAAGAAGCCCAAGATGACTGGCTAATCCGTCCCCTATTCCCAGTGTGGAGAAATAGAAAGATCCAGTGGTGAGAGGGAAGGAGGGAGGGCAGGGGTGGGGGGAGGGCGCAGGGCAGGAGGCCGGGCCTGGGACCTGGCTTGGGCCCTGAATCAACCAAACCCTTTCAGGAGCACAGAGCAGCTGTCTCCCTGGCCTGGGCCGAGAGACTTTTTCCGCCTTTTCAGTCCTGGCCTGCCCTGCTGCCCACCATGCCTTTCCCCAGCGTGTGCTCTGGGGTACCGCCGTGGCTGGCTGTGCCTGGCCACGGCCCGGGAGGTGTTCAAAGGCAGCCATTCAAGGAGTCCCCTTAGGTGGCCAGCATCGCACGGGCACCTGGCTCTGTGTCTCGGTGCAGAAGCCCTCCCAGTGTGGGGAGCTGTCCCTACCGTGCAAATGGGACCTGTGGCTTACAGAGGTTGCGTGCCTCGCCTAAGGCTGTTTGGCTGTGACCCCGGCTCAGGGCCTGGCTGGCGCCGAAGCTAGCACGCCACGCTGACTTCTGAGCTGAATTTCACCTGAAACCGCCACCATCGCCAGCCAAGTCTTTGTATGCTACAGTTCAGGTTAATTGCTCAGACCTGCCGGTGCACGCGTGCTCAGGGGCTCCCCGTGCCCGCCTTGTCCCCCCGGCTGTCTGGAACCCTGACCTCACCCTGGCGAGCCTGAACGGCGGTGCGGGATCAAGAACCCAATGTACCTTTTACATGCTACACCTCCACCTGCATCTGCTGGAAAAGCATTCCTGAGGGAGGACCTGCCGGGGGAAAGTCACGGTTTACCATGACTCAGTTTCTCCCCTCGAAAACCATGCTTGTTCGCCTTAACCATTCAATCTGTCATTTGCTAACTGTGACATTCCTTCACGTGTTAACAGCAGAGCAGGTTGGAGTGGGACTGGTTCGCACATTCACTCACCCAGCAACTGAACGCCCACCACACCCCTCACACATAAAGAGCAGGGGTGAATGTGGAACCCACTTCACCACCTTGAAGTTTATACAAGGAGAATAAAGACGTGTGCAAATAATACCACCAGGCAGAATGTGCACAGCGCCTCCAACTTGCTCGCTCAGGGGAGACTGGAGGGTGGCGCCCTGCTCTCCAGGCCGCGCAGAGAACCTAACATGGCCTAAGAGGTGACGCGGAGCCACCAACCAGGTTCTGCTGGGCCCTGGCATGCCAGGGTTCTCCTTTAAGGGAAGAGCATAGTGTGTTCAGCAACGGAGAAACTCTAGTGACTCTTCCCTGTCTGCATGGTAACTGGTAGGTAAAAAACAGGTTACCTCCTTGAGCCTCCAAAGTCCATTCCAGACCAAAGAGACTGAAGCACCTGCCAGTTAACTCCTGGAAGTACCGTTTCTGTTCTTCACTCCCAGGGTAAAGGGCGGGAGAACCTGGAACAACCCACCGGGTGACTTCCTTCTGACCGCCACCCTTACCCCGCTAGGTCTGCAACCAGTAAGGATAAACCTAAACTCCCATGGCCTTATTTCTGCGAGCTGATCTCTCATCATCTCCACAAACAAACCAATTACTCTGGCCAAACTCCTCCCCATGCCCACCTGCTCCTCACTTTTTAACCTTGTTATAAGCAAAGAGTTTAGGCAGCACTTCCGGCCTCTGGGGAGCAACTTTCTTCAGGGAAGACTTACAGAAGCTGCACACCTGTGCCTCCAGAAGACAACATGAGCCAGCACTGCCCACTCCTCCAGGGCCCCCAGCCTCAGTCAGGAGGTGGGTGGGGGTGGGGGCCCCACAGAGGATGGTGTGGGGAGGAGACGGACCCCAGATCCGTTGGTAGAGCTTTGGAAACCACACAGGCAGGAAAACTGGCCTCAAGAAGGCAGAGGCCAGTGGTCCAGGGTCGGTCTTACTTGCACAGCCGCTGGATGCAAAAGTGGTTCCCCAGGCGAGGGGGGGCACTCGGAGCCAGGCCTGGGGTGGCCACTTTCCCTTTGAGCCGCAGGGATGGGCGCTGATCTTAAGAGGGAGCAGAGAACCTGGGAAACCATGGCAGGCAGGCACCTTCAAAAGGGCAAAAGGCCTCCTCTCTCTAGAAGGAAAGCAGAGGACTGGACCTAGGCTCAGGGGTTCAGTACACCTGCAGGGTCCTGGGGTGTTGTGAGAAAATGAATGCCACGGCACGGGACTGGGTGTGAAAGAACCAGTTGAAAGAGCTGGGGATACAGCTCCAAGAGTCTTCCTGAGAGCCCCTTCTGACTCTATCAAGCACCACATTCTCTTTGACACAGAGAAACGCCACCAACTCCCAGCCTTCAGCAGGCGGCTAAGGGTAGATGTGAGGGGGGCACTACCTCGAAGAAACCTGCCCACAGCAAGTAGCAGATGGTCTATTCCAGGGGCCAGCAGGCCAGTCCCGGCCAGCCGCCAGTATTTTTATGGCCTACGAGCTAAGAATGGTTTTTACATTTTTAAATCGTTACACTTTAAACGGTTATATAAGTGTATGCATAATACCCCAACTTTGCCTTTTGGCTGGGCTGGGCCTGAAATATTTAGGACTTGGTCCTTTAAGAGAGTTTGGGGACGGCTGAACCATTCCCTCTGTTTCATCTCCTTTTTCCCTGTGGAATGTGTACGTGTGAGAAGGATGAGCAAGACTTCACATCCAAGGGCCAGGCCAAGTAGAAGGAGCGAGGAGACCCGAGACTGTATCTCTGCCTGTCACTCTCTACCTGTGTTCACCTGAAGCCTCGGTTTCCTCACCTGGGGATGATTCTGGCTAAAAGGTTGCTATGAGCATGGAATGACAGGTGGGACAGGAACATACTTTCTGACAGCTCAGAGCCCTTTCAGAATGAAGGTTTATTGTTGCAATTATGTAAGAGTTGATTTACTACTTAAATTTATTTCCTTTCCTTGTAAATGTTGAAACCTGATGCTCTTGCCCGGTCCCCACAAACAGGTATGTGTGGGGGTGGGTGGTGGGGTGAGCAGCTTACCTGCCAACCAACGGCGGGCAGACTCCTCCAGGCTCCCACAGTCTAATCTTATGCCAGGTCAGGGTAACCTCCTCCTCTAGGTCAGTTCCCCCATTCTTCCAGCCTGGGGGAGGCAGCTGCTCTAACCCAGCATTAAAAACCAGCCCTCTGGAAGACAGCTCACCCACCCTACATCCTGCCTGGTGGAAAACTGTTCTGACTCTTCATCCAGATACAGGGGGAGGAAGAAAAAGGATGAAGCCATATGTAAGGGGGATGGGGAGGGGACCAAGAGTCGACTTCTTATAACATGAAGAACACTGAGGCTTCTGAGAAATTCAAGAAGTGTGTGACATTTAATACCTAGGTCATTCCAAAACTGGGACTGCAATTTAAGTTTAGTTTAATTAGCATCTGTTACTGTTATCCTACTACCTCATGAATTGATCTCAGTTCTGGGTTATTTTTTTAAATTTGATTATTAATTATGTATTAAAAGCAGTAAGAGAATCCACAACACCAAATAAACCAGTTCTGAGATTGTTTTCCCCCAAGATAAAGTTCAACAGCTCCAGCTTCTTCAGTGTCTCTCAAAACACAAAAGAAAAAAGGATAGTGGTCATCTTTTTCCGATGGCAGATTTGAGCCCAGCTATGTCTCACGTATACAGACAGGTGCTCTGAGACAGGCAGGGCCTTCTAGAATGGAGTGACCCTCTGAGCTTGCTGTATTTCTGTTGGTGAGACCCCAGAGCCCCCTGAGAGATGTGCTTTGAGTAAACGTAGGAGTAACAGAGCCTCCCTGCTCCGGCAAGTGGTTTCAGAGAAAAGCACCACACACGTGACCAAAATAAAAGGCTGTTGGTTCCTGGCTTTCCTCTAAACCGACAGCCAGCAGCTGCGGTCATGCCCATGGCCGGCGGCACAGGCCGTCCTCTGGGTCCTTGAGTGGCCCCAGCACCACGGCCAGGCCAGAGAAGAGCCCAGGGACCCGGTGACCAGCAGGGGGGACGACAGTCTCAGGGTGGCCGGGGCCACACCACTGCCTCCAGGCTTGTTTCCTAGGTAACCGTGTGAGCACAAGTACAAGCACAAACCCTGTAAATACAGGATGATCCAATGATGAAGAGCAATTACAGGGATCTCTATTGTGACCATGCAAAATTGATCATGGGTTTGAGTTTTGTCACCTTCTCTCACGTTCCCAAAGGGAAGCACAGACAATCAACAGCTGGATTGGTATTCAGTTTGTTACAGCAAAATCTACACGAGGCGTACTTCTCCCTTATCTTCTATTTTTAACTATTTTTTGTCCTAAATGCACTGAGTTTGGTTTAAAAACAAACCACCAAGATAGATCTCAACATGGATCTAAAGCCTAGCAGAAGCTCCTGGAAGCCTGGTGGCCAGTGTACCTGAAGTTCCTTCTCAGTACTTAAGAGAAAACTGATATTCTTTTTCCACAATTAAAAAAAAGCTGAGTAATATTGCATAGGAGTACCAGAAACTGCCTCATTGGAAACAAAAGCTATTTACATTAAATAAAAACCCTGTTTGCAGGCTGTGTCTGCCACTGTTACAGTACAGTGCGGTACACGCTGTGACCCCAAACCCACGGAACCTGCTCCTGGCACCCCTAGCAAGGTGCATGGCTCACCCATGTGAGTGAAGCGGAGGGACAGGAGGAGGAAGTAAAAGGGAGGAGGACATGTGCTCAGGTCCCTTCTGATTTCGAGACCGACAGGACAACCAGTGCAGCCCCCCGGGTGGCACAGGGAGCCAGAATGTACCGGTTTCTGTGGTGCAGAGAACACAATCCCCGTTTATCTGATTTCAGCAGCATCCATGGCTTTGGGAAGGCCCTGCCTGCTAGTAAAGGCTGGTGAGACAGCATCCTGGGGCTTGTCTCCTGCCCACATCCTCACGAGCTTTTCATGGGCCTTGTCCATGCATCCTCGGTTGCTGCCATCGACCACAAAGACCCTGTGTGTCCTGGAAGTAGTGGCCCCACGGAGGCCGGATCTTATCCTGGCCACCCACGTCCCACACGGGGAAACTGATGTCACTGTACTCTATAGTTTCCATGTTGAAAACTATAGTGGGAATAGTAGTTACTATTTCACCAAGTTTCGGTTTGTACAAAATAGGGG
The DNA here is from genome assembly GCA_004027775.1 of Bradypus variegatus. Taxonomy (NCBI): domain Eukaryota; kingdom Metazoa; phylum Chordata; class Mammalia; order Pilosa; family Bradypodidae; genus Bradypus; species Bradypus variegatus. The sequence goes on from PVKY010000192.1 coordinate 51,195, forward strand.
TCTTTCCCGCAGCATCTGGGCCGACTGTGAGGATGTGCATTTCTTTTCCGCCAAAAAGGCCCTTGAAGAGGTTGGCAAAAATATTCCCCGTGCTCGCGGTCTGGTGTAATCAGCACTGGACAGAGAAACCCCCTGGCGGCTGTGGCACCCACCACCGCTGCTCGGAGCCAGGTGCTGGTTTTGCTCCCACGAGGTGGTGGCCCGGGCGGTGGCAGGGTCAGTGCCTGGTGCCACGGGAGACACTGGGTCTCCGTGTTCCTGACAGCCTACGCGGCAGGCAAGAGCACCGTTTCGAGGATGAGAACGTTGAGGCTTAATAAGCTGAGGGCCCCCCAGTTAGGGAGCAGCAGGGTGGGACCCGAGCCCAGGCCTCTGACTCTTGGGTGGCCCAGCTCTGTCCGCGGCACGAGAGCCCCTTCCCTCTGGGGGTGCAGAAAAGACGCCTGGATTGCCCCCAATTCAAACAGCTTTTCAATAAAGCAAATGAACTGCATTATCGCAAAAACAAGCCTCATAGACCTCTTTCGGGTCCCTTTCTGGGCAGCTGAGAAGTCACCTCCCTTTATTATGACACTGTTTATTTACAAGAAAACAGTGAGAATAACCTGCCAAAAGAACAGCCCTTCAGCTTCCCCAGTCTCCCGAGACTGGAATATCTGCGGCAACAGGGAGAGGTGGGACAGCGAGCGGCTTTGGGGAACCAGGAGGCAGGCAATGGGCTGGAGGGTGAGTGGGACAGAGACCCCCCTTCTCGCAGAATCGAAGGACCCTCTCCAGAGAGCCCCTCCAGAGGCAGCAGCAGCTAAGGTTTCTCCCTCCCAAGGAGTGAAAGAACTCTACCTCCACCTGTGCCAGGTGGGGTCTAGGGAGAGCACTCATTTCCAAGGAGGTGCAGAAAAACAGGCCCTTTGACAAACAGGGAGCCCGACTCGAAATAACACCCAAGAAGAACTCTGGCCGCCATCAGCCAGGGCACCTTGTCCCAGCTCCGCATGCTCCACTCCCGCTGCCGGGGAGAACCACCACCTGGAATTCTGTTCCATGCCAGTAGGAGCAAGACAAAACCCAGCAGCTCAGTCTCCACACTAAGCCCCAGTTGGGGGGAATCTGCGAGAAACGAGGGGTGAAATGCACCATGGGGCAGGAGAATCAACCACCCCCACCCCCACCCCCCAACAGGTGACAGGTCTGAGAGAGACGGGAACCCAACCCCACCTCCCTCCCCCGGCCCAGGGTTCACGGCAGCCTTCAGTCACTGCAACACATGCAGGTTTATCCTGATTTATAGAACAGTTCTCTGACAACAAGGTTTTTGGTCAAATGTTGGGAAATCCATCACGTTTTCCCATCATCATAACTAAAGGGTGACTGGTGATGGGTCAAATGTCAGTCTACTCAGAAAAAAGTTAATTGGGAAGTGAATTCTTCTTCCAGGCAGGACAAACGCTTGCTACTCAAAATAAACTTGGGATGAACTTCTCGGAAAGGAAGGCATGATATGTGCTCAGCCAGCACCTACGGAGTGCCTGCTGTATGCGCTAGATACCCCCAGGCTGCTGTGGGGTGCCCTCCTGCTGAAGCCCGCCCAGTCCTCCCGGGCAAAGCTGACCGCTGCACTCTGGGTCCCCCTGTGTACCCCACACACACACTTTGCTGGACACCCTCAGTCTCTGACTTGTTTCTAGGTCTGGGCCCGGCAGGGCAGAGAGAAGGCATTTAACAGAGATGTTTGCTGAATGCACTTGGAGGTGGAGCAGAAGTGTTTCCACCTGGGGCCTGTCCCCCTCAGGGAAATAACCAAGGGTCTTCTGGTTAAAGACAAAGAACCCCAAAATTGAACACAATTTTGTTCCAGAGAAGGGGGAGGTGGCTCGTGAGTCCAGGTGAGCTGGAGCTAAGGGGGTCCCCAGACGGGCACTCATGGCAGGGCCCTCCAGGCGTGTCCGGTGCATGGGCTCTGGAATCTTTAGTGGATGCTGAGTTACCCAGTGAATTCTCCAAGTGGAGGGCTCAGGACAGTGGTCAGAAGCGAGCAACGTTCAAAAGCCTCTTCCCATCAATACTGAGAAACACTCACCAACCCATCTGTGCTGTGGGGACTTGCACCTACCCAAGCAGCTTGGCTTTGCTGAAGCATAGACGTTTCCAGCAGGGAGTAAGCGCTCTGAAGCAGCGCTGCACGATGCACGACGGCCGCCCGGTGACCACGGGCCAGTTGTATCTGGGGAAGTCTGACACACGACCGGCACGCCTGACCGTATGGGCTGGTTTTCAAATTTCAATGACCAGGGAATCTAGGCTGCTTTCTGGGTGTGAAATTGCTTAAAAATCTTTAAAACTAAATATGTCATTTTGCACAAAACATACATGAGAAAGAAGCATTGATTGAACCCGCTTGCTTGGGAAAACATTTGGAAGCAGTTTCACTGACAAGTTGCCTTCAAGAGATGCTGCGGACAGAGGCTGACTTCTATTTTAGTGCTAACATCGAGAAACAAGCTCAACACACATGTGTCTCAATGTGGAGCAGCTGCTTTTCCAAACAGCTCAAAATAGAGGCTCTTTAAAGCACACACACACACACGCACGCACACGACACTGACAAAACCAACAGGCCGCGATTTGGGACAAAGGATTTCATTTTCTTACCAAACCTAAAACCTTCAAAACCTATATACTTTTCAACTAGACACAATTCAATACACTTGTCAGTAACCTTAACCTGAGAAGCCTGGTGGTGTATGGGGGAGTGCAGACTGCCGCGGGGAAGTTTAATCTCTGAAGCAATTGGGCCACAGGTGGCCCTGCTGCAGATGAATACGTCACAGGCTGTAGGGGGGTCTTCTTGGGCAATTTGTCACCAGCCTTCAGCAGGACAGACACGGGGCGCGCACACTCTAATTGGGGGGTGGGGCGGCGGGGGTGCAATCTTGCTTTCCGGATGGAGCCAACATAAATCAAAGAAAAGTCAGCCCTACTGAGTTTGTGTATTTGCCAGAGAATGGAGGTTTCAAAGTAATCTGCTAAAACTCAGTAAGGCTGTCAGTGTTTCAAAGTGCCGGGCTTGACCCAAATGATGAGGCCAGTGGGAAAGGTGAAAATCGCCACAGGGGTGGGGAGAGCTGCTCCCACCAGCGCACACCCTGGTAGTGGAGGAGATGCATGAGTGCCCCAGGAGCCGTCCCCTCCCTGTTCCCCAGAGCTGGCAAAGGGGCAGCGGACACGTCCTTCCTGCCTGCCCAAGGCACTGGGGGGTGAGCAGGAGGAAGGCTGAAGAAGTGGGACGCCGGGCAAGCACTTCCTCCACTGCCGGCGGGCTCTCCCTGGGTGTGCCAGCTGCCCTGGGAACAAAGCGCTGCGGAAGGGCACCCTATCATGGTGGCGGGCCAAGAGGAAGCACACTTCAAAGCCAAGCCATAACCTGAGAGGCCAGGTTCTTTTCCACCATGCCCTTGACATGACAACTCCCCTCGGCTTCAGAATGGAGGAAGAGAGAGCTGGGGCCGACAGCGGAGCGCAGGAAGCAGCTTCCTGCCCGAGCACACTGTGTGACATCCCGGGGAGGGCTCTCCGGGCCGGAGCAGCCCAGGACCAGACGCCAAGGCTGCCTTCTTGGTTCCAAAAGCCACCCTTTCCCCAGCAGTGGGTTCACCTTCAGGAAGACTGCAGCTGGGAGAGCCCAAAACCTCCCTTTCTATCCTTCCCTGAAACCCTATCAGCCTAGGCAGGGTGTGGAGAAACGGCTTCTCCCCAGACAGTCAGTGCTGGTGGGAGATTAAGACGGCAGATGCTTGCAAGCAGGCCCGAGGGAACTGTGGCTGGTGCCGCTCGCCCCAGCCTGGGAGGGCAGTACTGCTGCCTCCTTCTCTGTGCCCAAGTACAGCCCTGCACTTGCACCTGCCAATGCCTGGTGCGGGTTTGGAAAGTACAGGGTGAGCTTTACCAGGCTCGTGCGGCACAGCACTTGCTTTACCAGGGCTCAGGCGGCACAGCACTTGCTCTGTGCTGAGTCCTGCTAGAGGTGCCAGTTTAAGACCCAGTCCCTGAGCTGAGGGCCAGAGGCCTGAGGGAGCTTGGGCTCCTGTGTCCCAGGAATGGAAGCTGGGCAGGGGAACCTCTCGGTGGGCCCCAGGCAGAGGCCAGCAGCGCGGGGTGGCCCTTGTTACCGGACACCCTCTAGGAGTCTGTTTCCTCATCTATGAGATGGGAGTGATAACGGCAGCCTCACCAAGTACAGGTGAGGCTCGGATGATATGACGCAGGCATCAGCGTTTGTAAGTCGGAGTTGCTGAAAAGTGTGTGGAGATCTTCGAGGCCCGCAGGTGCTGGGCTGAGCCCGCCCTGCATCTCACCTGCATGTGGCCCACGAGGTCCAGCGCTGTGGCCGTCCTGCCTGAGGGAGGGGGGCCTAGGCAGGGAGAGGAGGACTAGTGAGGAGGAGCCTGAGCTCCCACGCCAGTTGGGATGCTGATATGCGGTCAGAGGAAGTAAGACAAGCACCCGAAAAAGGACAACTCAGGGCAGGGCTGAAGGGCCCACCGTGTGCTGGGGAGGGCCCCTAGGAGAGGCGACCCTGACCAGAGGGCACGCCAGGGACGTTCCCCGAAGGAGGGACACTGCAGGAGGGGCAGGGGGTCCACAGGTGGACACAGGAGAGAAAGGTAAGGGCACACCCAAGGCAGAGAAAAAGAAGACAGCACGCTACGAAGACAAGCCATGAAAAGAAAGGAGGAAAAACGAGGGCAGGGAGGGAGGACAGAAGCCAGGAAGTCATAACACTTGTGCATTCTTGGATCATCATTTACTTTTCTGCCTTCGTCCTGTTTCACCACCTCCAGATCTGGCCAGGGCCCCGCAGGCTTGGTCACTCAAGTTACTGCCGTGTGGCCGCAGGAGCTGGGCTGGGCTGCCACCATTCCTGCAGGCCCAGGAAGGGCTATTCCGAGAGGGTGGGCCAGGCCTGAGAGCTAGTGGCCCGTGCTGCAGGGCCCTGGAGCTGCTATCGCTCTAGGGCGGAGATGATGACGCAGGAAGTGCACATGGTCACCTTCCACCTCATGTGTGCAGGTGGCAAGAAACCCACCCTGCTCCCTGGGCCGCGGGGTGGGGGGTGGGACGCCCGCTCCTCCACAAGGACAGGCATCGCCAGCAGTAGGGAAGACAATCCTCCGATCTGCTCCATCCCCATAAACGTGAACCCCCTTTGCTCACCAGGGCATCATCTCCTCGCCCAGTGAACGAGGCACTTTTCAAACATCAACGAGAGTTTTGCACAAGGAAAGGTAATCTTTTACAACTGCTGTTTGAAGATATTTTATAGCGGTCCGCAGGGTTATTTTTGCACTTGTTTTTCTACGTGGAGGCCAAACAACTTTCCAAGTCAACTGCAAACTGAAGTCCTGCCGGTGTTTATTATAAAAGACCCTTACCTCAGAGACATTTGATGAAGGTCATTTAATCAAAACACCTAAGACCATAATTTTGGCTAAGCAGGTTTGACTGGTGGTGTTTTAAAGTAGGATCAAGATGCCTTAGTTTTTAAAAGCATGACAGAAAGGGCAGGGTGAACCCACCACAAAGCAAGCAGTACACCCGGCCAGCACACACTTTGTGGGTTCATGTGGAGAATGTTTTCTTGAGTCCATGTGACAAATACAAGGCAGCCCAGAGGGCCTCCAGGGCCCTTCTCAGGGGAGCTCCCCAAGTGGGTGGGGGTGGGGGGCCTGTGTGCCGAGACCTGCCCCGGCCAGGCAGCAGAGCCACCTGCAACCCTAAGAATTCTCTTTGGGAGTTCTCAGATGTCCTCCCCAAATTGAACTGTGACATTTTATAACCTTCTTGGAAGGTAGGTGGCAAGCAGTTCCTGAAGGGAACAACTTCTGCTCAGGTCACAGTCCATGCGTCTGGGAAGAGAAGCCAACCATTCGTGGTCTCCATGAAAGGTTTGCGAGGCTGGCAAAGACAGTAGTACCGGAGAGATAATTCGGCAGAGATCTGGGAGGGAAGCGATGGTGCCGCTAAACCTGGAAGACTTGGTCATGGGTTGGGGGGGTGGCAGAAGTGCCGTCACTTGGTCACTCAGGCTTCAGGCCCTCACAGCTCAGCTGGCAAAGGAGCCACCAGGGAGGTGGGAAACCTGGGCAAGTGGAGATCCCAGGATCAGCTTTGGAAGCTGAAAGGATAGAGACGGTCGTGGAAGCTTTGGGAATACCACAGACTCCTGGAGGGAGAGCAAAGGTATAAACTGAGGGATGGCGGAGGGGGGAGGCGAACCGGGCAGGGGCAAAAGCAAGCCACAGGAGGGGGCGTTTTCAGAGGAAGGGGGTGGTGAGAGCAAGGCCTGGGAGTGCCCACTGTGCTTGGAGACAGGTGGGCCAAGGCCAGGTGGAAGGGACAGGGAACTAGTGAGGGGTGAGGCAGGGACGATGACCAGGAAGACGCCCTGGGTGAGCAGAAGGGACGAGCACATTAACGAATGAGCAAGGGTACTGCTCCCAGAAGGCAATCTACTTCCTTCTTGCCTCGGCAGCTCTGGGATGAACTGTAAGATGGAAAGGTACGTGCTCCTCTGGGAGGCCTGAGCCACCCCCGGGTGCTTCCTGACCCCTCCCTCCCCCAGAGGGGAGCCCACCCTTAGCCGCCCTCAACCCTGTCGCTGGACCAGCCGACTGGATGCTCTGGGCGACCACCGTCACCCTCTTCCCACTGAGCACCAAGTGCAGAGTTGGAAAGGGAAGGTCTCATGGCCAACCCCAGGCAGGCGGAACCTTCTCCCAAGGCCACCCCAGGCCGCCCCAGAGCTGCAACTGGAAAGGGACTGGCAAACTGAGCCTGGGCCCTACCTCAGGGTGGCTGCAGGGTCCCCAGATCTGAAGGCTGTATTTTTCAAGTTTCTATTGAAAATGAAAATGTATTATTTTCTAATAGTAAATAATTATCTTATGCCCCCACTTCAACCACAGCATGCAGTTTGGTGACTCATCTTCCAGACACCACCACGATGGGCAGGGTCGAGCTGAAACGAGACCCCAATTGGCGCCGTGTGGGCAACACAGCGGAAGGGGGAAACCTACAGACAGCATTTTACAAACGTTTCCTGCGCACCCCCTGTTGGGCACGCAGGTGGGCAGTGTGGGCCCAGCCCACGAGTGGGCCCCTTTGGTTGGGGCACCTCCCCACTGTGGACCTCGGTTTTCCAAATTAAAAACAAAAAGGTTGGTGTCTGGGCCAGGGATTTCCAAATGCATGTGGACGCTGAGTGGTAGAACGCCATTTTCCAATGAAACTTTCCAGGCACATGCAAGACTCTGAAGGCGGGTGGGGGTGGGCTCTAAGCCGCTGCCTCCCCACTTCCCCTGGAGCTTTGGGGAACTTGGCATGGAACCCCTGGACCAGGAGGGGCCTCTGCAGCCCCTTCCCATCCTGACTCTCGGTGGCTCTGGCTGTACCTGCCGGCTGACACAGAACACAACCCTAAGAAGTGACCTCAGCTGCCTGGCCCGTGTAACAGAGTTGGGATTCAACAGCTGACATTTTAAAAAGAAGCATAGATTACGGAAATAAAAATTTACTAAGATGGGTTCTATAGTGATGAATTCTAATAAGAAAACAAAACAAAACAAAAAACCCAGATTTGCACATGGATTCTACAGATACATAAGTCTGCTCGGTGCCCAGGCCTATCTTGGGCATAATTCAGCTGGCGTTCTAGAACACTTAAAACTGTTGTTCTGTCCACTTGTGTTTCAACGACCTTTTCTTTTGCACTTTGTGTTTAATGATGTGAAACTGGAAGTTCCCAGCCTCCTGCTCACCGAGGGATGGGCATCCCCCTCTGAGCCTGGGAGCACCCCGCTGCCTGAGCAACCCCCGCTCTCCAAACGTGCTGGTCCCCATCCCAGGGGAGATTTAAAAAATGAGGAATAAGCTCCGTAAGGGTGGGAAAACATGCACTGGAAAGGAAAAGGGAATTTCAAAATCGTCCTGTGGCATCCGGGTATCAGACTGTGACCGCAGCCCTCCTGCCACCAGAGCGTTCCTCCCACGGCAAATCAGCAGCAGGTTTAGGTGTCATGTGCTAAGAGCTGGGGGACAATTATAAAAGAAAGACAGCCAGCCCGTCCTCTGACCACTGAAGGGACTTTGGGAAATCCTGGGTTCTTATGTTCAGCACTGAAATTATTTAGTCTTGTTTCAAGATCATTCTCTCCACTCTCTTCCTTTATTCTTATTTGCATACAGATGCCATTCTAACATGAAACCGTTACCCATTTATCTACCATGGTTGCACAAGAAACCTCTACGGAGGAGAGGACAAAGAGCCAAGGAGTCGAAGAGGCACTCTCTGTTACTGACATGTGACCTGGGCCCTGCTGAGCCTTAGGGTTCATCTGTCAAAGGGCACATTGTGACATGAGCTTGGCTAAGTGGTGGGAAGAGTCGCGGCTAAGTGTGCATGATGGAACTTGGTGAATAAGGGCTCCTTGCACACCTGGCTCTTCCTGGGGGGGCTCAGGCCGCAGGAACCCCTGGTGCGATGGGTGCTTCCAACTCCCAGCCTCTCCCCAAGCCCACCCTGGCTCCACTTTAAAGGAATCATCATTTCCTTTAAAGTTATTCCCCAGAGTGTAAGAAGCACCCACAGACAAATCACAGCCACAGAAAGCGTGTGCAGAGACGCTACCCTGCAAGGGCGCTCTATGGACCAGCCCCCTCCCCTCTGTGCTCCTCGGCCCTCCATCTGCAGCCACCTCAGTGGCAGTCAGGATATGTCCCGTGGCACGGGCAGCACGGGACAGCTGGAGACAACTGCACCTGCCCCCAGCTCAGGGTGAGAGCCTGGGCAACCCTCCAACCTCAGCTCCCATAAAAACTATTCCCAAGTGCCTTCAAACCCGCAAACACCAGCACCTGCAGTCCACATCCACACAGGGCACGGGAGCGGTGGAAAGCTTAAGTCTGGGTTTGAACTCAGGCTCTGGTCCCCGGCAGCTGAAACCCGCCGAGTGAGCTGGGAAAGCTTTCCTGACGTTTCTGAGCCTGTGTTTCCCCATCTGTGAGATCAGGGCATTCCCACCCACCCCGGGACTCCATGAGGTTGAACGACATGCTGGGTGGGAAGCGCGGGGCGCCGAGGTGGCCATTACTGCCACGGAGGCCACTGAGCACGATCCTCGGAGAGTGCCTTGGGGATGACTTGGGGGTTCAGGGTGTACCGCAGTCTGTCTTCACAGCCTGGTGGAGAAGGGGACCCGCTTGCCCCATGGTGAAGCCAAGCAGCTGTGAGGAGGCAGCAGATGGAGAAGCGGGTGCTTGCCAGGGCTCAGGGGCAGGCAGGATGTGGACAGGTGGAAACGAGAAGGTCCCAGAACCTGGAGGCCCTCACTGGGGCAGAAGCGCAAGACCCTGCTCCTGAGAGCCTCGGGGGATGTGGCAGGGTGTGCAGGCCTCACCCCAAATGCCCGGAGGACAACGGCGCCAGAATCCCTCACCTGGGCTCTTTGGGAAAATGACCGTGGAGACAGAGGACGGGCCAGGCCACATCTCAGAAACTGCAGCACAGAGATGTGCGGCTTTCGATAAGGGGGTATGAGTCAGGAGGTGAAGAGAAGGAAAACCTGACGATGACTCAGCCAGGCAGCCATAGCCGCCGACAAAGGGTTTTGAGGAGAATTTAAGGCGCACCGTGGCATGGACCACAAATAGAGCTTCGGGCTTCACAGCCAGGGAGGGCTGACACTTTCTCTGCCACTCGCGCTCGCAAGAACTTTAGAGTTGGGCCTGGATTTCTCACCTCCCACCACAGCCCCTGAACTGGGGGGACACAAGCTGTGAGACATTTGCGGGGACACTTTTCTTAGACACTGTGGCTGACTCGTGGAAAAGAGCCTCTTATGCAAAGATCTTCACCTTTCCTGACCTCTGCTTTTCTTAACGACCATTCGTTCGAACTTATTTCCAGGTGCACATTTGTTTTCATCTGTGTGGGGAGCAATGTGCTCTGGAGCCCCTGAGGCTGCCCGCGTGTTGCCCACGGCTCCTGGGCAACTGTGCCAGGCAGGGGGCTGGCCCTGAGGACACCGCAGGGACCATGAAAGGTCGGTCCCTGCCCCGGTGGCGTGAGGGGCGGGGGGCTTTCGAAGGGAGTGTGCACTCCTCCATCCCCCTGTGGGGTCACTGTGGGAGAATGGGCCCTTTGAGACACAGTTTTCTTTTGGGTAAAAGAATAAGAAAACTTTGCAACATGACTATACTCTTTAACGGCCACCATTTCTTCCACTTCAGTGATATGGAAATTATTAGCAATTATTGTCAATGAACGACTGTGCTCGAAGGACCTGAGACACCACGGAACGGCAGGCAACACGCCCCCTCCCCGTACCCATCGATGACAGGCACACACCTCGCTCCACCATAACAATGCCCACAAGTGTGCCTGCCCATGCATCCTTTCGAACAGTTATGGATGCTCCTGGGTGTTGGGCCAGCTCTAGGGTGCAGCTTCCCTGACTCCGGATTGGGCAGATGACTGCGACCCCACACAAGTGATGCCATCCTGGACAGAAAGGAGCCCGAGCTCCTGGAGAGCTGTGCCAGAGCCGAGTCGTCAGGAAGGTGCTGGAACAGGTGAGGTGAAGATGGGGTAGGGACAGCCCAGGGCTATAGGCAGAGAGCAGCACAGGACAGGACGGGCCCAGGGAGAGGGGCCAAGTGCTCAGTGCCTGTGGGGTTCCACGGACGCAGCAAAGCTGGAGCGAGGCTGGGGCCACGTCAGCACGGCAACCTGGGGTGGAGGCAGACTTGTCCTTTGGCCACAGGGAGACACCGAGGGATCTGCAGCAGGGCCCGATAAGATGAGAGCAGTGCTGGGAAAGAGGCTTCTAGTTTAGGAGCCCCACGTCAGAGAAGGGGAAAGCTCCAGAGAGGCAGCTGTGGGAGAATGTCCGGGCTCTGGTCTCCATCCGCTAACCCCGTGCCATCCCCAGCCGGCTTCTTCTCATCTCCCAGCAGCCACCGGTCAGCATGACTTTGGAGAATGACTCCACGCTCGGTTCTCTGCTGGAGCCAGAACCCTCGCTGAGGGCAGCTTCTGCAGAGACGGTGGTGAGTGCAGGCTGGCACCCGGAGCACAGCCTAAGGCCCAACACCGAGGCAGATGGGGTGCAAGGGTGCGGGAGCTGCAGTGGCTCCTTCGCACTCCAGCCCTGGCTTCTCACGCTCACTGGTAAGGTTATGTGAAGTCCAAAAGTGCTGCATGTCGCTGGGGTTTGTGTACACTAACTAGCTCTCTCTTACATGAGTCAGGAGATGGACAGCGTTTGTTCAATTAACCGAGAGCTCCAACTCTTCCATAAACTTTTCTCTCCTTGTGAAAAAGAACTTTGCCTTCGAAGTAAAAACAAATGTCAAGAAGACAAGACGTTGGGTCACAATCCAAAGGAGGAAAAATACTAAGTTCCACTTTCTTCTTAGAGAAAACAGAATCATGGATCTCAGCTGATGAAATTTTACAAAATACTAACATCTAACCCCAGGGTGTTATTACCAAGCCCATCTTCGTCATCACTGCTCGTGCAAAACCGCGTCTTTGACCCAGGCCCTCCCTTTTCCACATGGACACACTCCTGAATGGCCACCAGTGGCCCTGGCTCGCATTTCAACTGCTTGACAAGCCCCAAGCTGGTGTTGGGGCCTCAGTGGTTAGACGTGAGACAGCCCAGTCTCCACCCAGGGGCCCCGGGGGTCCCAAAGACCAAACTAAGGGAGACCCTGTGGGAGGACAACCGCCATGTGTGCCCTGGGCGGCTATCACTGCCACGCAAGTTGTGTTCCTTTAAAACTTTCCACCGTGTCCGTTTCTGCAACCCTAAGGTGCTGCTGTTTAAAGTGCTCCTGCGGTAACTCCCCTGAAAAACAATGCTGCCTGTGTAACATCAGTAACCACGGCACACCACGCCACACCACACCACACTGATCTGCTTGGCAATTTCTGCTTTGCTTGCTAAGTGCCACGGCCACTATGCATTGGCCTTTACTTGGCCCCTGCCCTGGGATCAGTCTTGTCCACGAGAGTCGCCTCCTTTAGGCCTCACCACATGGAGGTGGCTTCTACCACTATCCCCACTTTACAGATGAGGAAACTGAAGTGGGCGGGTTCGGGGAGCTTCCCTGAGGCCCCCAGCCAGTCAGCGGAGGGGCAGGCCAGGGACCCAGGTGACCTGAGTGCTGGCTCCTAACCTCACCCCATCGCGGGCACCTCCAAAACGCAGCGACACGCTCCCATCTGCTCCGCTCCGCCACCTGCTGTGGGATCAGGAAGCCCATGATGCTACTCGGGACAGGAAGGCCACGGGCAGCCACGTCGCGGGCAGCCACGCTGTAGGCGCTGCCAGAGCTGCTGCTGCCGCCATGACCTTACCCGGGCCTCTCTGAAGGCAGGGCTGCTTCTTGGCCCCTGCTCCCCGCTGCAGGGCTGGGGTTGCAGGTAGCTTCCCCGGGACCAGCCCCTGGGGGCGTGGTGGGTCCCCCCCACCCCTGGCACAGGGGGCCCCTTTTCTGGGGAGGCCGTGTTGCTCCCTGCTCTGCCGGCAGGAGGGCAGCGCTGAACCGAAGGTGAAAGGCTCTGGAAGCCAGGGCTAGAGGCTGTCTGCACGCAGCAATTTGTTACTGTGGAAAGCCATCTGTTTTTCGGTATTGCAATCCTCAGAGGGCAAATTATAGCTAGCGTTCAACATAAAACATCAATTTAAACCATCAACTATTCATAATTTCAATTCTTTATTGGAAACCAAGGACATAAATGTCAGGGAATAAAGCAATATTTCTTTTATTAACTGTTCCATTCATCTGGCTATTAAATAAAACCAGGGCCCCAATAAATGGCAGGAACCCTTTCCTGACAGCCACACCAAATAGCTCCATAATTCCTCAGACATTTTAAAACAACAAAAACTGCATTATAAGAAAAGTTGGAAACTTTAATATATAATAAAATTAAGATTAATGCACTCTTAATACCTTGCAAAACTGTTTGCAGTTCCCTCATATTCAAATACATTTCTTCTTGCACTTTATTATTATTTTTTAAACAGTGCTCATTTTGTTCTGAGGACGTGCTGGTTTTACGGCCAGGCTCTGGGAATGCCAACCACCTCCAGCACCTTTCGCCAACATCTGGGTTTCTCAGACCAAAGCCAGACGCAGCCCTGATGGTGCAGCCGGGGAGTCCGTGGCCTCTAAAGTCCAGTCCCACATGACACTCACGAACAGCGCGTCGCGGTAGCCAGATAAAGTGCAGGGCAGGTTCTTGTTACATGCACTTTTCTTTTTCTTTTCAGAGGACAACCTGAGTCTTAGAAAGGGAACCCACAAAACAGGGAAGAGGCTGTGTACTGAACACCCTCCCAGTACAGGGCCCGGTCGGGAGATTTTTGGACGCCTCATCTCACAACAGCCCTGAAGGCTTGGTGCCTGGTACGGATTAGGAAACTGGTCTAGAAAGGTGACCATAAGGTACATCAGGTGTTCTCCAATAAGTAAACAAAGATGCATAAGATGCAAGGCCCACACTCAACCATCTTACACTCTAAGGGCAGCAACTGGCACATAAATAATTCCTCAGTGCACCCATCAACAGCAGGCCTGAAGTCCTGTGGAGGCCCAGAACTCCACAGGAGGAGGAGTGACTGGCTGGGGGGCAGGAGGCTGGGGGTATCGGAAGGATGGGTGGGGGCACGGCAGCACCCGGGTCTGGTCCTACACACCTACTTGCTTTTTCCTTTCCTTTCTGAGGTTGACTTTCTACGACAGCAGGTGCCACGCTAATTAAAATTATTTTAAGGAGAGCAGATACAACAGCATAAAGTAAAATTTTACATTCTAAACACCTAAAGCCAGCCCACATCCCTGCCAGAGTCCTTCCCTTTGGCCCCACAGGGCTGCCCCTGCCACATGGCGCCCGCCTCATTACTGTCCTGACATGAATGCATCCACGATTCTCGGTGGTGCCTGTAATTCCAGCTGTCACTGGCTATGTGACGTCCCTTCCTGCTGAGGCAGGCGCCAGTAAGGATTTGTGGCATCAGTGGATCAACTGAGTGATAAGGGCTGCACTTTTCTATCCACCAAAGGCTTTGGCAAACACTCCTGTGGGTGCCCTGTACCCGCCCAGGGAGAAGACGGACACTGTCCCTGTTTGGTGGGCAAGGAAGAGGCTTGTCCTCCTGAGACGGGGGCTAGAGCTGCTCCCTCCTGCACCAAGGAGGAGATGGAGTGTTTTCAGGGACAGCAGTAAGAGAGGAGAAGGTGGACGGCTGCTGAGCAGGGACCCCTGGGTGGCCAGCAGGACACACACACCCAGGAGCCCACAGCAAGCCAAAAGCCGGCCCAGGAACCAGGCCCAGCAACCAGGCCCTGGCCAGCCCCACCCTC